>JAQFXY010000224.1:0-42955 GCA_034693865.1 Ceratophysella sigillata
TGGCAAACTGCTGACTTGGGGCGGGGTCAATGGGTACGACTTTGACCTGTGACCTCATCCGTTCCCACCGAATCGTTAGATCGGGTGACACGCTCGTATTGAATAAATCAATAATCGGCAAATGTCAGCAAGCACATCACTGTGTTACGAGTATGTTAGTACGATTCAAATATTATTCTAATTAAGATTACACAAGTATATAAACAAAAATTTTAATGTTAAGTCGTACACGAATATCTTCTGATAATGCCGTTTTGCGTCACTCAGTTATTTCACAACTTGACGAAAGAATTAGCCACTATTCATTTGTAAAAACCTGCATTCGGCAGCTGGGGTCCAGAAGATAGCTGCAGTTAACCTGTAGAATTTGCACACCTGAACCCGTAGAGAAATGAAATCACACAAACGTTCGGGCAGTTTTTTCAAAAATACAGCCAATTTAAAAAAAGTTTACACGCTTCCCTGTTTTCAGTATTTTCTTATAAATTATTAAGCTATTACCAGTTTATTTAGCTTCATATGAATTCCTTGCGTTAGCAGATTAGTCGATTTGATATATAAAAATCATTCCAGAGTAGAACGGGACAGACGAACGGACAGGGGCCTTCTGGTCTAAAAAGCAAAGGCTAAACTTAATCTTGTAGTAACTTCTCAGCCTCAGTAATAAACAAACACAACTCACAGCGTCGGTCGAGCGCAGAAAGGCTGTTCTACAGAATAATCGTTCAAAGTATTGAGTAACAGAAAATACAGCATTTTGTAAGGTATATGCATTCGGAAGACACCCACGTGCTTTTCTTCTTGTTTCTCGTGTCAATTGGATGCAACTTGTGATGATTCAGGAAGTAGACACAATTCCAAGCTTTGGTGTGCTTAAAGTTAGTGAAAATAAATTACATTCTACACAGGAATATATTTTATACACGAAGAAAGTATTTTATTATAATCAACTTGCATAAAAGATAAACATTTAGTACATTGGAATTTGAAACCACAGTCTCGGTTTAAGGATTTGCATTTCCACACTGAAAGCAGCATTCACAATTTAAACGTGACGCTCCAAGACATAGTTACATGTAAAATGGTAAAAATTTGTATGTATTTAGCACTTTTCTATTTAAAACTAGAACAAATTAAAAGTATAGAATATAAAGTTCAAGTAGTGGTTACACTAAGCATTCTTTCTATCTTGGCATTGGTTGAGATTGAGAAGTACCACTTTGTGAGGCATAATTCCTTTGACACTCGCGTAATAATAAACTAGAACATGTTAGCATTATGAACTGTGTTCCGTTACTTCTGAGCCCTAAAAAAGACTAGATATACAAATCTAGCATGATCTATAGCATGAACTGGGACCAACTTAAGCTTAGATTAGGCTAGTTAAAATCAATAATTAAAATAGTATCTAATAGCTAAACTATATACAATTAAAATTTATGACTTCAGTCGACTGGGACGTAAAATATTAAAATTCGTAAGAAGCCGAATTGCATGCTTGGATAAAATAGGGCCCAACTTGAAAATCCAGATCCAAAATCCGACCAAGATTCAGCTTTGAACAAAGTGAGAAAAATAAAGTCAAAGGGCCTATCAAGATCAAAATTAGAAATAGATTCAGATCATCACACTGAAGGAATGGGCGGTTGTGGTTTGGGTAAAATATGGGCTTATTATGTTCAATAGTAAAATAGAGTTAAAATTATATACAATTGAGGAAGCCCAGTTAGTTATGGCCTATTAGAGAGAGAGCAGCCCAGGCTTCCTTTCCCAATTCCAGCTCCTGATGACAGGTAAGTGATGGATGGATGGGATAATTTTTTCATTTTTACCATTTTCCTCTTTAATGGCAACTCATAAAATAACTAGATAATTCGGGCACGAAGAGGACACTCCTTGGCTTGGCGTGCGTGGCTCCTCTCCCAATTTCACTTTAAATGTGAATATCATTGTTCATAATAACCATTGTCTTTCCTATCATATCATTATTTGGTCATCAGAATAATAAGACAACCTTCCTTCAACCACAAATCCCCTTAATAGAGACAGAGTGGCCAGAATGAAATTGTCAAGAGTAGTCAAGTCAAGTGGCCAATTAATGAGGCTCCTGCCTTCCTTGGGTTCCGCCCGTCTCTCCAACACATTGGCTCGCCTTATCTTCCAGGAAAGAAAAAACACACAAATCCGAAGGCTCCCTTCTTCTCAAGGTAGAAAGGCACTGAATTTTTTACAAGGGCCTGACTCATTAGGCTCCTCATTTTCCTGGCATGAAATAAGGGAAAAAAGAGAAAAGTAGTTTTGGGAAACGTTTGGAGAAAACAAGTCCATTCCATCCTTGTCATGTCTTTGGAAACTGTCTTCTGCCTTTGTGCACGGCTTGCTGCGGAGCATTATGCACTATTCTCCACTCCAAATTGCACGAGTCCATTACGAGCACTTAATTAGACAATGACGGAAGGGTAGAGGCCCGCTGGATGCTCACCCACAACCATTGCCCCAATCCACTTATGCAGCTCTTCTTCCGAATTGCAGCTCACTACGTTCCCAAAGAACGGCTCTTCACGACTCCTGTCAAGTGACAAACAGAAATCAAGGCACATATTAAAACACGATCATGAAGCAAAGCTTGGGGGTAGTCTTTAATTAAACCAAATTGAAACCTATGATGTATGTAAATATGTACAGAGCATCAGCATAATTACTCATTTGACTTCACATAACCCTACTCCAAGACCCAATCAAGTCGCTTTTATTTAATAGTTTAAATAAGCAAATATTCTTAAGCAAAGCAGGAAGCCTGTTTTTATTAGCAAATATGCATTACTTGGTTACTAAACATGTTCTTAAATTGTGCTATTGTGTAACAAATATAGGAACTGGTTTTAGCTGGTTTCTATTCTAGTCAGGCCAGTTTTATTGGGTTTTAACGTAACTCGACTAATTTAAATGAAAATCAGCTAGCGAGAGTTTCAAATATTCAGAAATTAGGTTCAGGTGACAAAGGCTAACCCAAAATCTACTAGCTACAATAGAAGAAAATCCGCTTAAAAGACATGTATAGTATACAAGCAAGGCGCAGTTTAATGACATATTATGTAAATTGACCAGATGCCCAGATAGACCTAATAAATCTGAATGCACAGCAAGTGTAGAGTGAAGAAGATCGGCCATGTAAACTCATGTAAGTAATATGGACTATAATATATGTACAAAATACAAAATATTTATAACCCAAAACAGAGAAGCCATTATTGCTAAATTTGCTGAATTTTAGCAAGTAATTCTAGACCCATGAATTTTCACCCCTTAGATTTAGTGCTGCTAGCCGTCAACGCATCAAAGCCATTACATTTTTTACAAGGTTATATCAATAGATTGCTCAACAATGGAAGGAAAATAATTTACTGAGGCTCATGTGGAATTCCATCAAGTTGCACACTTTTTCAAACCAAGTAGAAGTAAAACTCGTCAAAGAGTCAACGTCAACCTGCTGAATTAATCAACCCGGCTGATAAGAAGAACAAAAGAGAGAAATTCTGACGAGAAAAAGCACTTTATTAAAACAGAGATGAGGAGGTGACTTGGTTTTAATTATGCAGACTCAAGGGCGTTAATTTGATTGTCTCAAAACCCGAGGAATCATTTTCCCAAGTTGAGCAGAGAATGATCAATAACATGATTACAAGCTAGCTCTCCTAATACACTAACAAGTACATCTCAATGCGCCTTTCAAGCCCTTCTCCCTTGCATGTTGACTCTGGATTTTTCTAATTAAAAAATGCATGAAAGCATAATGAAGGAGAAAGCGAGGGAACTCAAGTTTGGGCTCACCTTTTGAACGGATAGTTTCGTTTCACGAATGTAAATGTCCATCTGGAAAAAGAGAATATGAGGATTTAGAATTTAGCCGGATCAGAGACCTTGACAGCAGCCTGTGCCTGTACGTACATTCCACGCATGTTGCTGGTTATTTGTAAATACTTCAGCATCATAAGCCTAATGAAGATTAGGTATGTCTACACGAAAGTTCATTAAATAATGGCACGGCTACCCAATAATTGAACAACACTTAGCGTATCTATCTTTACTGTACCACACCTATTTCAATAATTGAAGGCTTCTTCCTCTATAATTAAGTTTAATTGTCAGTCTCCCAGGCCGAAACGTGGAAATATTTAAAACTACACTCTGTATTTATCGACGGCAACAATAAATTAATTGCGTTATGTTCCGAACACATGTTCCGATAAATATATCTGCAGTTTTTACAATAGTAAAAGGTGTTGTGTGACAATGGCAATGTACTTGGGATAAACACAAATCGTATCCATGTCAGACTAGCCATTAAAATATGAGCCACTGCAATAAGTAGCTGTTTTCAATGAAGCAACTGCAATAGAAAGAGGCTGGTTCTAAGGGAGCCATTCTGCAATAGGAGCTACTTCAGAGGCGTTAGAGCGCTAAATCTTTACAAAAACCTAACCTAACGTATGTAGACTTGATGGAGCATTGAACGATGAGATTTTGGAACACCTAACCTAAGTAGAATTACTGAAGCTCTGGTGGTTCTAGCTAAAAGCGGCTCCTTTGGCAGAAGCTCCTTTGCCGTGCCTGGGAACAAATCAAGGCTAACAAATGGAGCCTAAGCCTAGTGCCTTGTTGTCCCAAACGCCCGTCAAAAGTCCTGTAATGAGTTTGTGAATAATGGAGGTAGTTCTGGAAGAGACGCAATTAATTAAGGGACTCCATGAATGTCTAATGTTCTGAAATCAGATGTCAGAAGGGAAGCTGAGCTGGGGAGAGACAGGAGATCATCTTTCTCCAGCGCCCCATTATTTCCCTTAATTTCCCTTTCTGTATAATTACATTTTCTTCATTAAAAGTTTTTAACTGATTTGAGCAAAAGTTGAATTTGGGCAGAAGGGGTTATTTGGTTGAGAATAGGAGTTAATAAATAGAAATTCCTTACCTTGTGGGCGGAGTTCGTTTTGGCTCAGAGCCCATGTACCATACAATATCTTCTATTTTCCATGAGCTCAGCTCCGTTGTTGACTGTGGAGGGAGAAAAAAGAGGTAAATAAATGACTACATCCCGTTACACACATGTACGTACATTCTGCATACCTACATACATAGATACATGCATGACCAAAAGGTTGGACCAAATCAATTTTTAAATAGGAAAATCCAACCTTATCATTTAGTTTTAACGCCAGAGTAATAAACACCCGTCTCCTAGCCTCGAGAAAAAAATCGGCCTTTGCTAGAAACACAAATTCCTTGTTCCGTTTAATTAATGCCAAGGCGGTTTGGAATAAATAAGGTGGATTTTGATCAAATCAGAGAATAATGAACTACTACTGAAGGCAGGCGGGTAATAAAAGAATCATTTCAGACAAGAAAGAAACTCAAAGTCACTTTATTAAATGTCCTTTCATCATGCATCCTTTCCTTGCTTATTGCGTCGACTAGGAATTAGGTGAATGTGTCGTGGCTGTTCGGTTGTCAAATCCTATATGGAAAACGCAGCAGCAGAGCCGATTCTTTGGAGTTTGACATAAGATCTACGGTGATTCGTACCGCAAAACGATCCCCTAACAGCACTGAGCTCACTCGCTTTTGGTTTTTAAAATATGCTTCAGTCTAAACTGTGCAAAATTATACAAACTTAGTTAGCTTCTGCAATATATTCCGGTAAATTTAAATTCTTATTAAGGGAGAAAAATGCGAACATACTCACCGCAGACTATTAAAATGGCTGAAATGAAAATAATTCCGCAATACAAGTCAAGTCTGTTTCGAAATTTGAGATTACTGTTTATATCTGTACGTCAAACCTTTACTGTACTATGTATCGCTAAGTCAGGTTTGAGAAATTGGTGAAATTTCTATCACGCAGCTACGACCTAGAACCCATTAAGGTTTCACATATGCTGTTAGGCAACTCCCATTTATGAAATGATGAAAGTTGGAAAATACATATTTTTACTTCCTTTTGTAGGCAATCGAAGGTGGAAACAAAGGGGGAAAAGTAATTCCCAAACGATGACTATCTCGTTTTGGAATCCTTAATTAATGTCCACTCCTCGTCGCTGAAGTATGCATGCGGGACAAGCCTATTAAAAGTATCATAAAGAGGATGGGCAGGGAAATGGGGAAAGTCGCTTATGGCTCGCAGTACAATAAAAACAGAAATTAAACTTTAGTAGAATTTCTAAATAAAGCACCAGGGCGGAACTTCATTACAAATCCAGAACTGAGACTATGAGAATTAAGAATGCAAAACTTTGGGTTTCTGGGCAGTGGAATTGGAATTACGGTGGATTTGAGAAAAAACGATATTTGCAATGGTCCGATTGCTTGCTTAAAGTTGACTACTGGCGGCAGAACACTTTACCCCAGGCCAAAATTATAGACACGGAGTATTTGGAAGAATTTAACACTCTGTGGTCATTTGGTCAGTATGGATTTAATTCTTGAGTAAACAATGGGAGGGGTACAGTAGTAATTAGCTGTTTCAACTGCACCTGAATCTAATATGCTTGTATGAAATGAATCTGCGCTGCGAAGGGCCATTACGATGCTTTTATTTACACAGTATTCCCAAATCTATAATAGCCAATGCACTTCACTAATTCGGCGGTTCTAAACTATACGGAAAATCCATACCTAATAAGCTAATTATACAAAAACGTTGCTTTAAAAGGTTGTAAAATTCTTTAGCACTGGATTATAAAGAAAGTTTATATTATGTAAAATTGATTTTTAGAAATTGGCACCCACCCATTATTGTGTTCAAGCTGAAATTAGTATCAAAGGGCAACCTACAGGTACCCAAAAGCTGTAAACTAACATGCCAATCTCAAATATGCAGTGTGAGAATGACATACAATTTGATTCTTCTGCGATATATGGGCATGGCTGGGGCAGGTGCTTGGGACAATACTGGGGTTAAATAAACAAATCCAACAAATCCAATAGATTGGAGGAAGTTAGCTACCAAATTGGTATAAACAACTATTGACACACACAAGTATTTGATGAACAACTCACCTTTGCGTCTTTGTAGTATTTGAGCATGGCTCCACGGAAAGTAAAGGCGTATTTACGGAATGATTTTGATTTGCTCTCAGCGTATTTGAACTCTCCGTACACGGCCAATGGATCTTTTGCCTAGGATACAACAAAATACAACACATTCAACATGAGAAACGCTTAGAAGAGCTACCTACTAAATTCTACTCGATCTATCCAAGTAGTAACAGCAAAATTTCATGCATAAATAAAAATTCTATGGGGTAGTTTTCCCCCTACACTGATAAGTGCATTGTCAGAAATGCACACTAGATAAATTGAGCTTCAGTTATTAAAGACAAACAACCATTACAGCGATTACGTAATCGTGAATCAAGATTCGTCGAAAAATTCATGAATCACAATGTCTTGAATGGAGAGTGTATCGATATGTACATACACTTGCCTACTACATTGTGATTTGTGATATATAAATAAGTATTGCATACATACTTCATTTCTTACTGATTACATTATTGAATAATTCTACACCATCCTGTCAATGGTTGCGTATAATTGAATTAAAGATTATCGCGTGCCTTTCATAATGCAGCCGGTATTTTACATTCCGTCCCATTTTATGCCTTCTACAGACTACATTATATTCGTTTACTTTACAACACAGCTTAGGCTAACTCAGTCAGTGCAACTAGATGCATTTAAAGTTTCAGTTATATCTGGTAAAACACAACGAGGGCTTAAAGGATTTTCAAATCCAATTAATAGCTCTGCTTCTTTAATTTTAGCTGAACATATTTTTGCATTATTCTCGCAGAAGCTTAAAACCGTTAAAAATTCTAACTTTTAAATTCGCACGCATCTACCTACACGTTCAGTGTCGGATGCTGAATATATTTTACAGCATGAAATATTTTGTCATAGTTCACGTTTGGCACTGGCAGAATTGCAACTGGCCATATAAATAAACGTGATAAGTGTGAAGGGCAAACTGCTAATTAATCACCTATGAAATATGAAAACATTGCATTACTACAAATAAAATACAATACTTTTTCCAACCATGCTGTTCGTATGTATTAACTCCAATAAACTCCATATTGCTTCATACTAGCATATGGCTGTAGATTTGCCATTTAGCAAAAAGCCGGCGTCTACATGATCAGGTGTAATTACTATTCTGCGCCAGATCTGCCAAATGCAGCATTTTTTTCTATAAATGACTCGCCGGCATAAGGGTTGAATAGCCAAGAACAATTCAATACTACTTTGGAAACCTTAGCAAAAAAAGAAATATGAATCAGCAGCATTAACCGATAATTAATTCAAGTGACAGATTCAACGGCTGTTTGAATATAATTATTAAAACATTGACACATTACATATTTACAATTATTTTTGCAGCTTCATTCATTCCTTGGTTTTCATAATTAAGTCAAAGAAGATTGGCTTTATTTTCCAATTACTAAATTACAACAAAAATCTTAGCAATGTTAAAATTTCAGTCTGCACTGTTAATATTGATCTTGCTGAATTATTTGAGCTTGAGCAAGCCGCAAGCCGCAACAAGTACGGTTACACTGGTTTTGATTGTTTGTGAAAGTAATGTAATCAGTAGTGACAAGTCCATAAGCGCCTACAAAAGACATCGAGCTTCTTTTAAGCGACAAAGAATTCAAATCATTACATTGTTAAAATCAGTGCTGCTAACTTGGGAACACAGTGAAAAAACGACGAACGAATTATCACAAACGGATGAAGCGCTGAGCATGTTGAATATAATTATATTTTCAAACAATCGATCAAGATTTAATGAAATTTCAAACGAAGTATTTCAGTGGGATCCAAAGTATACTAATTTCCTTACGCTCAAATTCAGACAGGTTGAATATACTCAAGGTATTAAATTAAATTATCATTATTCAAATAACATTCTACACTAAACTTGGGTTTGGATATTATTCGTGGCGTACAAATTGTTGAAAACGGACAAGCTGAGACCTGGAAATGCAACTTCTCAGTCCGAAGCCTCAAAACGGATTGCCATTTATGTGTAAAGTTGCGTTTCTTAATTGACTTTGATTATTTATTTGAACATTTAAGGATTTGATTGGATGAGAGACAAGTACTTGCCATGTACCTCCTTCCGTCTATTCTTCCCACAACGATTGTTAATGACGGATCCCACTGTGGACAAAGTCATTTACTTGGATACGGACACTCTCGTCATGAGGGACATTCGACAACTTTGGAAGCAATTTAATAAATTCACCGAAAGAAGCCTTGTTGGTGCTCAGAGAGCTGACAGGAACTATTTAGTCGTTCAGAGAGTCTTCGAGGCATTAAGACATAGCGAGAAAATGGTAGAGTCGAATAATATTGTGATTAGTCCCGGAGTTCTCTTGTTGAATCTATCAAACTGGATTTACTTCTACAACTGGCTCCCGTGGACTAAATACATTCAAGACGAACTTCGATTAACTAACTCTACGGATCAGGTGCGAGTCACTGAGATTAACATATGATTTCAAATTATTCGAACTCCGGCTTATATTTAATATTTTGTACTTGTTTTTCCAGTCAGCTATATGCTCCTACCTAACGCAACATCCCGAGCAGTACTTTCGCCTGAATGACACTTGGAACGTTTCGCATTTCTCTCGTAAGCTGAAAAGACGTAATGGGAAAAGGTTTCTATGTAATGAGATTCATGAAGGAGATACGTCATTGCTACACGGGAATATGGGTTCGTTCTTCAAGAACAAACATGGGCCACTGCCTCCGCTCCTATTTAAACATTTCGCAGAAATTGATCTAAGCAGTTCCAAATTTTCTGTTCCATCATTCGTTCAGAACCTGAGCAGAAAATTTAGTATGACAAATCAAAAATGTAGACGGGACAAAATATGCTGTAGAAACGATGTAAAATATTCCGAGAGTATACTACATCATTTGTTGAAATTGAAATAAACACATATCGGATATGCCAGTGAAATTCCAACTGGCATCGACAACATTCCAAAAACTTTGACAATTGCAGCACTAACTACCTATAGTAATCGCTTGGTAACTTAACACACTGTGACTGCCACACGACGCTAATACACGCAAAGCCCGAGGCAACATAACTGTTCGCATTGCAAAAAAAAATTGCATATCCGTTGCAGTGACAGTGTTAAAGTATACGTCGAGAGACTCGAAACTACTATGAGTTACAGAGTTGAATATAAGATTAAATACCGCGTACGTACACCATTAGCCAGCGTTTAAAATAGGTCCATGAAGTCTTAAATCATGAAGCGTATTTTGCAGATTCATTCAGCGACACACAAATACGACTGTTTTTTTAACTCGTACGTCTTTGACAATGGAGCACCTGTATGGTATAGCCTAAGCATTCGCACTTACCGGTGAGCATCACAATTCGTCATATGCGTCCACGAACATTCAAGCAGCATAATCTTTACACGACATGAAGGATACTGAATATGAACTATGAGATTCTTGAATTTGCACAACTTACATAGGGAATGAGAGCTGGATAGAGCGTATTCTTCTTTAGAATGAGGTAGTTGTCCTTCCGCTCATCCGTGTCCCATATACTCCATCGCAGAACGGTCTCAATGACAATCTCCGAGGGATGGAGCGGACGTTCGAGCGACTTCTGACAAATTACTTCGTGGAGTGACAAGTTGTCGTAGTTCCGCAGCTGAGCCATGCGACAGAGTTGCTGAACAATTGTGTGAGCAGTGCTCAGCGGTGTTAACTGGAATACGACAAAACATACGAATGCATATTAGTGCGACTTCCGAAATCGGGCATAGAGATCGGAGGGCCAAATTAGATTCTGGTCTGAGCCCAAGGTCCCATTCATCAATAGGCGGAAGGGAATGGATTGAGACGGGCGGTTAAAAGGAGCTGGAAGGGCTGTTGGTACGTTACCGTAATGTTAATGGCCGTCGTCTCATCCTTCTCCCAGATATAAATCCACATTTTCATATCCCCAGAGCATTTTCTCTTGGTAGAACCGAGATGAAAATGTTCCAAGGCATCCTGCATCTTCTTCTCCTTCTCACGGGAAATGGAGTCGACACGGAATAATACATAATAGTTTTCAATCAGATCCTTCACCACTTCAGACTCCGTACACGCACTCTTGTACTGCTGGTCCGACTCGGCCGACGGAGTTAATTTCGACGTGGGCTGTGGAAACAGGAGAAAAAAGTCATTTAAAATTCCAATCCTTCCGCACTACTTGAGTTCCCTTTCTTCCAACTCTTTTGATTCCGAATCCCAAACCAAACTCTTTGAATACAAAATAACAAAGAATACCCGACATAGAGAAGGCCACTTTCTCTCCTAGAACAGGAGTAGCCGGCTTTCACGCCATCTCGTTCATACTAGCCCCATTCAGGTGGAACAAAAACAGAATTGGAATACAAGAGAAAGAAGCTTGTAAGGCTGAAAAGTTGGAGTTTATTTTTAAGTAGTAATGCATTTACCGCCAGTAAGTTTTTGACTTCAACTATATTTGTTTATGAATTGAACAAATTGAGCTTCAGTTTAAGACATATTCATCAGAATACTTACATTAGAACATTATCACAATATCCAAAGTAATCAAAAGCTCGTTCAAATGAGATTTCCGCTAATTTAAATTAACCTTTGACCCAAATATTATAGTTGAACAGCTCCAGCTCACATTGTGAGCAGAGATTTTAGGGTCAGGGTCAAGTGAAAACATTTGTAAACGTATGTAGAGCTTATAAGGAAATGATTTTAAATATTTAAAGTTTCACTTACTTCGACATTCATCAGCGTTGGTCCCCAAATGGGCGCCAAATTGTTCAAAGGCATGAAATTCTTCTCATGCAGCTCATGCACAGCGTACAAGTGACAGATCAGTTTCTTGAGGATATTATAATTGATAGGTGGTAACCGTTCCAGAAGATCTAAATAGTCTGTTATCTTCTTCTCGTGACTCGTCAAAGCTAAAGAATACAAAGTAAAGTGTGATATACACCTTTCCAAGGGATAACCAAGAACCGAAGTTGATAATATCAAACAGGTTCCGCCAACAAGCTTGTTATATTTAACACTTACTTGACACTTTAATCCAATGTACATACAGATTTGTAGTAAACAAGGGTTCGGGAAGCGTCCTGAAGAATCTTTTCAGAGTTCCAGCAACATCATGAGCTGAATATTCCTTATGAGAAATCTGAACAACCCATGAATCCTTTTGAAAATCAGAGAGAAGTTGTGTGATCCGTGCATTGGAACCACTCTGTCGATAGATACCTTCTGCCAACGTGCCTATTTAATAAAATAAACTTACCAATCAAAAAGTGTTCAACAACTAACGATAATGCTCATTTACGTGTATGTTCGTACCATGAGCATAGAGAAAGTCAATGCACTTATCCACGATGACCGGAACGTTATCCATTGTAAGTTGCATTTCATGGAATTCCGTTCCGTTCTGTTTAGCTGCTCCAATAATTACTTTTTCCCAAGCCGCAGTGATTTTGGCACTCTCGGTTTGAACGTACAAGATTCGACAAATCAAGTCAATCGTGAGCACCTCGGAATTATCCACGTAAGGGCACGTGTGATCACTGTCTTTTGTGCTCAACGCTAAAAAAAGGAACACACAATTAATATATTGGCGAGTTATTTCGCTTTTAAGGAAGCTAATTTGTTTTACGTACAAACATAACGAGCCTTGCGTAGATCCAGTTCAAAATATTCATCTTGGGAATTGAAAGAATAGAGAAGGTTACGGTCTTTGAGAATCATCCAACTGGGGTACCAGTCACTGGTAACGGTTTCCTGGAAAATCCAAGAGTAAGACCGGTCAATAAAATATTACCATAAAAATATACTTAATTAATTAAATATCGGAAGAAAGTTAATGCACTTTAGCTCCGTCAGCATCAATTATACAAGACTGCAATACAACATCCGAATGTCGTATAAAAGGAAAATGTCGAATTAAAAGACCAAAGTCTCAAGTCCGAGGCCTCAAGATAAATTACCTTTCTCTGGTTGCTTGAGGCCTCGGATTTGAAACTTGAGTTTCCAGGTTCTACATTTTACATTTCAACATTAATACCATGAGTGGTGAGTCTTATTTTGTTCGGGTACGATTTCTGGTACATTATCGTGGATCGTGAATGAGATTATGCTGCTTTTCTTATTCAGATTTCCGATGTACAATTTTGGAAGTTGCAAGTCAATCAAAGTCACCAATTGTATTGGACTTATTTCATGGAACCAAAGCGTATGAACCTGTTTTAGGTATGTATAATAATTCCTAGAATATAGTAATCGTTATTACCTTAATGAAACACCATCCGCCTCGATCATAAGCTGAGACGACGTGCGTAGGAAAGGATGGAGCAAAGGCTTCCATGTATTTCTGCATCCAAGCGCACCGTTCGCCTTCCGTCGTTCCAGCCAAAATCAAAGAACTGTTCTTTCCGTTTATAAAATTGAGTTCAAAACATTTGAGTTCTTGTCCACCTGGACTCATCCGCTGTTCCGGTCGCTTCGAAATCGCTCCTGCTCTCTGCAGGGAAATCTCCTCTACAACTATTGACTTGTCATTATGAAAGGTCAAGTTTCCTTTAGCCAAAACAGCCCATTTCTTGGTAAACTCCTTTTGAACGAGCCCAGTTGGCCTGTAGAGGTAGGAAGAGTATACAATGTTGGGCTTGGCCACAGGAACAAACCGACATCGACTTCCTTCCGAGTGCTCTTCGAAGCATTTGCCACAGGGAACGTGTCCATGTCCTGAACTTTCTACTGCCGTTGTTCCCTTGGCCTCTTCACGGATTGGAATGAGCCGCATTTTGTGACTGAGCCGACGGAGGAAGCTACCCTGTTCGGATCTCTTGATGAGACCAACTGTGGGATTGGACGGTCCTGGTTTCAAATAAAATTTCTTCATTATAATTATGTGCCAAGCTGAAGCAAGCGGTGCACAAGTCCAGAGAAATTACAAGGAACTCAATAAGTAAAACATGGTTTACGTTTAATTTTACATTCAGTCATGTTGCATACACATGGCGTTATTATTCACAGGGACAAGCCAGATTCCCAATATGGAATGAAGTAAAAAGTATTTTTACTTTTTAACTTAATGTTTTTTTCGTAAGTTCCTGTACAGTCTGAACTATTATAGTCCGGTAAAGGATAGATAAGTAAGTACTAATAAATAGTATTGCCTAATAACAATTAATTACCTTCTTCGTCTTTGGGTGGACTTTCAGAGTGTTCACGGTCGGGAACAGGAGGTAGAACGGGTTCATAAGCCTCCTCCGGCTCGGGTGGCGTCGACGTCTTTCCCATCGTTCCAAATTCTTCTGTGTATTCGTTGAAGTTGGATATGGTGACGGTTCCACGGTTGAGGTTGACAGGGAAGTAGCTGGGATTGTGCGTGTTGTTCTGAGTGGGGAAGCTGAGAACTTGGGTGTCTCGTGAACTTTTTGCTGACGTCACATCCCTTTCAGGACCATTCCCGTTTGCCTCGTAGACTTCATCCGTATTCTCATCCGCGTCAATGAACTCGTACCGATGGTCCGCATCTTGTGAAGTGCGACTGTCCGTACTACTGCTGGTATGCGGACTCTTGTTGTGACTGGGCCTATGACTACTTTGACCTTGTTCCGACTCGAACAGAGGGTCAAACTCCATGACAACCGAGTTGCGTGACCGGGTGATGCTCGTGTTGGAATTGTTCCTATCAGAATGTGTGTTGAGCTGGTTGTCGAGGAAAACTACAGTTCCGTCCTCAATCGCCACAGCATCATACTCATGTTTATGAACGGACTTAGGCTTGACCTCACTGCCAGTGCTGCTTCGAGAAGAAATACTTCTTGTAAAGTGTTGCTTGGCTCGATCATCGATTGCTGTAAGGCTTGAAGTACGTGATGCAGAGGAGAGGAGTGTTTCTTCCATCTTGATCTTTGAGCATTGGGAAGGAAAGTCGCCTGACGAACTCCGATCTCCCAAACTTGGAAAGCCCAGTGTTTCAAAGGAAGGGACGGATGAAGTGGAGAATTTGTTTTCCTTCTCGTGGTAAACATCTGGGAGTGTGACCCTTTTCTTGGGCTTCACAACTGTGGCATATTCACAAGACACCGAGCTGGACTCGGAAGAAGCATATGAAGAAATGGGCTCGTAGACCAATTCGGAGTGGTCCTCTTCTGCCGCTTCCGCATTTCCATTCACCTCCGAATCGTCAACTATATTCAGGAGAACAGTCTCTTGTTTTCTAGGAACTGCTGTAGTGGGCAAAGGCGGTGGAAGGGTCAGGGGCTGGTCGTAGTGCTCTGAAGATTCAGGTGAGAAAGCTAGAGATGCTCTGGGAGTTCCGGAGAGCCGGGCCCGCTGTTGAGCTGTTAATTCGTCAAGCGGTGATTGGAAGGAGACGGAAGAAAGAAGCTGATCATCTTGCAAGCTCTTCTCAAATTCTGCGAAAGGGTCAATAGCCCGACCTCGCTTGAAAATATTAATCGTGCCACGCTTCTCGTCATCCGTAAGTGGTGGTGGGTTCAGTGGAATGTTTGTACTTCCTTTCTGGCCTTGTAATGGGCTTTTGACAGATCGGCGTTTTTCTGAAAGAGACGGGGCAGGACTGAGTCGTTGAAGGAGTTTCCGAGGTAATGGCACAGGTTTGGCGGCTGGAGTCTTGGTTCCTGAATTCTGTTCGTCTTCATTATTATTGTTCCGGGTTCCAGGATTTGGGTTTTGAATGGGACGACGAGGGACTGGAACGGGTTTCCCATGCTTGGCTCCTTCTCCATCCATCGTGGACCAGTTGAGCCTGGGCTCCGGTTTCATTCGTCTACTTGGAATTCAATTAATCTAGAATCAGAAAAAATAAGTTTAATATTCACAGGAAGGTGTTCAAGACGAACCGTCCACACGGTGACTTATAAGAAGAATCGCACGATTTTCCGAACTTTCCATGCCACACCTTCCTCATCATCAGTGCTTGGAAACTATTAGAGAATTCAAAGGTATATTTTTGTGAAAACTCACCAAAAATAAACAAAAACCAGCACCAACACCGCTCTACAAAGCAGTCAACCTGAAGTTCAATAAACTGTCTGCAGAACTGATAATGGGACAGGCATGTATCCAAAAAATCATAGACTTTTTCTCTATACGGCCAAAATCCAGGAACTTTCGGCGTGAGCACCACTGATTTAACTGTATAAAACTATGCACGGAACATATGTATAATGTCTCAAGTCTCAAAGACGTTCGGAAGTCAGGAAGTCAGGAATACTATGGATTTTGAAGCTTTGCTTCTGCTTGTATTCGCTTCTCACTACGTTGAATATTTCTCAAGAACAAAATCCATTAAGTAAGAAAGTGAGTCATGAGTCATTCTGCACAATGTCACGTTTCGGTTTAACGCAGTGATTGAAAGAACATTACGCTATCATACTACTGCCATAAAAACATTTGGGAACACTTTGAGAATTGGCAAAAAAATGAGTAAGGACTGCTCCGGCTAAGTGGAATGAAAGTGATGGGGACATAAAAATTCACTATTAAATATCAACACGCATAGAACTAAGTACTAACCTTTAAAACATTAAGATAGCATGCTGATGACTACAAAACGACTGTAGAAGTATTACATCAAAATCAGCATAGCGCACACAGTAGCGTCATTAAACACATGTAAATATACAATTTATTTACGGTAAAGTAACGCTAAGTAAATAAATGTAAATGCATAAACATGTAAATGTAGTTCATACTATTAGGTTATATGTTCAAAATATCAATAAGAATTTAGGGCACGTCGCCACTATCACCAAAAGGGGGTGACAAACAAAAAAGCGACGCAAAGGGTCATATTAACATGTTCAGACTCCAGTCTAATTATTACAAATGCTTCGGAAACCCAATCCTAATGTAACTTATTCTAACAAGTTTAAATTACATTCCTATCTGCCAATATTTTACCTCAACCTTTTAATTGTCGTCCTTTTATTTTCGCCATTCCGGGTTAGTAGTTATTACGATAATGGATAATAGGATTATTGGTGTTTCAAAGCGCTTGATTTGCCATACATCAGCTCGGATAATAATATTAATTCCATAATTTTTTATTTTTTTAACAAACCTCGATTTCTCGCTTCAACAGTTCTACACTTGATGCATTTGAAGAACTGGCTGGAGCCGAATACCCGCCTGCATGCTTGCAAGTATTTAGATGTTGGACTGAACGCTACTACTGTCACAGGGAATCCAAGTATAACTACTTATTTGAGTTCAGACTGTCAATTTCCAATCCTGAATGTAAACAGTGGAACTGAAAAGATAAAAAAAGATTCAACATGAAAAAGTTATTAGAAACTGAGCCTGGTTCCGGCTTGGAGAAGGCATAGCTCTCTGGATCCGCTTGTCACTTAAGTCATATAATTTCACTTATGAAAACTCTTATCTATCAAATGAAACGGAAGGTACATATTTGATATTTGCACTTGCAGTCAGGTCAGAAGTGGTCTGCCCAGGTCTGTGCCAACTTAGAACTAATAGGAGATACGTGGAAGCCAGAAGTGTAACACGTGAGTTAACACCAGTAAAGACCTGGGTACACACAGGCACCGTCTGTCAATTAAATAAAGTATCCAGCCCAGCCGTTAACCTATAAAAGAAACTCTGTTCCTAATATTCGAGTCGAATAACACAATACTAAATGAGTCATCCTTCATACTCATCCGATTCAAAGGCCGAATGAATACAACAACATATTATCTCTTAACTTGACTCATGACATCGACTCGCCTGATGTGATGAGCTTCTACGAAATACACGGAGAAAAGGAAAGCAAAAAACAAGGTTGACTTTAACTTGACTTGACGAACAAGTTCTATTGATTTGTGTACTGTGGTCTGTGGTGCAACAAATACACTTGCTATAAAGTAAATTTAGTCTGGCTTTTAAATTGTTGAAATGCAGTGCAGACAAAAGGAAGGCAATCTAGTTTGGTCAGGTTTGCGATACTCCGGTTGGTTCTACGACAAAGTTTCCTGTGAAACAGTTCCTTGCGAATGCGAACAAGTTTCGCAATTGCAAAAATTCCATCACATAAGATCCGTCGAATAAAGTCATCAAAATACTACTGACAAACCTAAGTTGACTGTACAGGTAGAAATTCAATCCAGGGACAAGGACATCTAACCTACCTGTACGTAGCTTATTAACTACAATTGACAATTCGATGCCAAATGTTAACCAGGGAACCTCTTCCGAGAGAACTTTTTCACAAGAAACGTCTTTGCTGACAGCTTTTTCGAAAAAACATTCTTCTGTCTATCTTAATTCATCGCGTGTAATGTTACTTAGCAGCTTACAGCAAAGGTAGTTGACAAGCCATTTAAGTACATCACACAGAAAATAGTAAAGCTTCGGATGAACCATACTCGATTCGCATGACCTATAAATAGGATGCCGATGCGTGAATATAAATATTGCAAGCTCAACTCAATTTAGTGACTGGTCAATTTGCTTTGAGCATATCTGCAAACACCTCGCAGCGCGACTTAAGTCCTCTCACTTTAATTAATCTTTTACTGTTTAATTCCCATACCTTGAGCATTTTGCAGGCCAAGTAAGGACACTTGACCTATTAATTGAGCGTGTGAAATATTTTGGAGTGATATCAAGTACAGAAAATGTACTTTTCCCAACCAAGTGATATTACGTTATTATATTACCTATGGCCGGCATAACACCAACCAACTAACTACAATGAGTGAACCAAAGCCCAATCTTACTTTGTAGAATAGAATACAATCATTCCTACAATTACTGCCAACTAATTCCAGTGAAATTGCAACTTTTGGCGTATAGTGTATCGCAGAAAGCAGTATTGCAGACTAGAATAATCGGGCAAATACTGGCGTCCTTCATTAAGACAAAAAAAAGGCTCACGTTGCCTACATAGCGTGAAGCCTGAATGAGTCGAGTAACAAAGGAAAGAATTCCTGTCGAACGGCAGATAAAAATAAATAATAAATAAAATGATTCAAGAATTCATTGAAACTTGAATACTTGCCAAAAACAACTGCGCAAAGAAAGTAAGAGAATTGAGAGTGCTTCTGCAAAATCTTACGTTTAAGCTACGCCCACGCCCACATACTATGAATAAAACTTTTTTTTAAACAGATACTTCCGTTATCCAGAACTTAGAAAAACTTATCGGCTGGTCTTATATTACTTTGCTGAAGTTACCGAATTATACATATAATCCCAAAATTGCTCAGCAGCACTGGCAATATTTCTAATGAAAACTTGCCATGTTTTCTGATTTATTGACACTCAACAGAAGAAATGCATGCACAATACTAGAAGAAAAATGAAACGAATGTATTCAGAATCACTTTACAGAAATCACAGTAAAATAGGGAAATGGAGGGAACGCACCTGCTAAACGCAATGCAGATTTGTATGACCGTCGTTGAACCGGAGCCTCTTCAGTTCAAGAAGTAACTGACAATTGTACGAATAATAGTATCAGTGGACAGTTTTGTTGTCTGCTGAGTTCGTTCCTATCTCGCCTCCATTCACATGCAAAAGGTAAATATTAATCCTAGCACTCGAGCTCATATCTATAGCGAGCTAACTGCATAGTTGATAGCTACAGCTTGCTCGCTATGTTGTATGCTATGTTGTATTCAGTTCAGTCCGTAAAAGAATGGATAATAATTACAATTTTCTTCCGTATTATTGTACGCCGTGGTTCTGCTATGCTCGTAGCTGGTACGCTATTACCATCAGTATAATTATAAATAATAGAATAAGGACAGCTTCAACGTCAACCTCCTCATAACTCATAACCATAACCAACCAAATGCTACATTCCTCCTACCCACCCCTGTCACTGTCACAGCGCAAAAGTTTAATTAAATAAATCAGACCCTGTATCTACGCAAATGGAAGGAAACGGAGTGCTGATACGGATAACTGATAACCAATTATATTTGCTATACAATATATGTACACTGCTTAACACTGACTGGAACTCGAACTCTTTTTCTATCAACCACAAAAACCAGAAAACCAAATCGTCTTTATGCACTAGAGCTTCCGCTTTCCAGTTTTATTAACGTTTGATAATTCTACAGAACTTCCCACAGCAGCGAGTTCCCCAGCGATATGCAAGAAAATGAAAGGGCATTGGTTTTAAGCGAATTGCGGCTTTCGGTTTGCAAATGTTCCCAAGCTTAAATGTGTTAAAAAAATTGCTGTAAACAGCGCTGAAAATTTTAGTTTTATCATATCATAATGAATGTCATTATCATGTTTACAAGCATGTAGCACGGATGACGGCTTACGAGGCTTTGTTTGATTACCAGTCGCCGTAATCTAAATTGTTATTGCATCCATGTAGAACATATGATCCACCTTCAACTAAACACATCAAGTAATTTCAGTTCAATTTTAATTTAACAGGTAGTAAATGTAATACCTTGATCTTGAGCTTTTGGTTCGATTGGGATATTTTTTAAGATACGATAGTGTACACGTTCCACGCTTGGAATGTTAACCCATTAGAAAATCAATTATGGTCTTTTGTAAATGAGATTCAAAATTCAGCGAATTCTAATATGCGATCTTATTCAACAGATCGCGCAGAGTTTATTTCGAATCTATAATTTAGAATCCGATGGATTTCCATTCCCAGTAATTATTTCTGAAAAGCTCAGAAATTGGAAACTCAAATTGTTTTAAAGACAAAATCCGAATTTGATTTAAAAAAAAAAAATCAGTAACTATAGCCCCGTACCATTAGCTGCATCAAATTAAGGTTTAGAGCTATAGAATATAGTCCACCGGAGAGAGTTAAGATAAATTAGAATTAAGTATTATGATTACCAGTGAAAACAAGAGAAAATGCAAATTAGTACGCAAATTAGTACATATTTGCACGTTCCTACGCCAAATTATTCCAGATCTGACCCAATGCAATGTAGTCATTTGCACATTAACCTACTGGTTCTAATTACACTATGCACCTACTTTAATCTTGCAAACCAGCAAATCTGTATTGTTTTGTATAGTGCACTTGGATATTTATTCCAAGTCCTGAGGAATCTAATCTTTTCTAATTTCTAATCTAATTTTTTGTTGACATTTGTTTAATGAGTGGAAGCCTGAATAAAGGATTGTATATATCTCCAGTTCAACTTGAACATGACTTTGATAGGGTGGATTTAAGGGCGCTAATTGCAAACACACATTCTAACACCTAACACCTGTCATGTGACACTCATCATTATGATATGGCTATTCTAAAACACTTTGAATGATAATAAAGTATACACGGCATGAGAGTCCTGCTTAATTCCTTCGACTTTAATCCAATAGAAAATCATCTAATTTGAAATAATAAAAATTACAATTATTTAAGTAAACGCAAATTCCTAATTCCAAATTCAAACATTTTTCATCGTGAATCCAAAACATGCTCACATTGCATTGACATGCTTCTATTAAGATATTAGTCACCGCGAATCAATAACAATGCGTTTACATCCGTTAACCAAGTAGAGACTAAACTAAAAAAAAACTGGAAACAGTTTTTCATCTGCATTAGGTTTGGGTTGGATTACTTGTCGAGAGTTACTGTGTATTGAAAACACTCTAGTATATTCTATGTGTTCTGTTCTGATGTAGTTGAATCTGGAATTAATAATGGGCTACTTTGAATTGAAATTAGCTAAGCTAGGTTATGCCGAATATAAAACTAACACACTACCTAAATAAATATTTAAATATCATGCAATACAACATATAAACAAGAATATTAAAAGAATGCAAACTCTGCCCAAGACACAGGTCCCAGGTAAGGATACCGTTTCATGTGTTTTGCGTGAAACCTAACCTGAAAAAGTTATGGCTTAAATGAATATACACTAACTAAATACAACACATTTCGAAGTATGTTCCTTTTACCTTTTATATGATATTGTCGCTCTAATGCGGTGCTTCGGTTAAACATTACTTTGAATTTCAACATTTCCAAAATTGAATTTGACCGTGTCCCAAATAGCCCATTCATCATTCACCAAAATTCGTCCATTACACATTACGGAAAATCAGAATGAACAACTGGACAATTGACAATTTAGCCATATACAATATATGCCCACTCAGTGTCCACTCAATACGGAAACGGTAAAATACAAAAGAGCCTTCCCTTCTTCGGCCTTATTACATACTGGCAAGTTATTATTCTAACAAAAATCGCTCTCCAGTGCCTCAGCGTCACGCTTAATTCAGCTTTACTTTGAATTTGATTATATAAAAATATTTGAATGACTCACCAATTTTCCGCAGTAATATTTGCAATGCTGATTGTATGCGGAAGAGGGAATGATGGGATCCAGCATGCAACAGGTGTTTTCGGTGAGGATGAGTCAGGGAAGAAACCGAGGATAAATCCAAAATCCAACCACCCGCACCCGAACCGAATCCACCAACAACACAACCAAGCCTACAACTGATGATGACTGAACTCAGAATCTGAATTCATATCGTGTAGCAGCGGAGTGCCGAGTGTGTATATCAATCTCCATCTCCACTAGAGACAGACATAGTAGGCCAGTTTACTACATACATAGTCAGGTAGATGTATGTGGAAGAGAGGAAGAGGGACAAGAAAATGATGCGCGACGACTTGGAATTTGGAATTGAAATAAATGAAGGGGAAGATTATGAGCAGGCAATAGTCATGCATGGCAAGTTAACGTGCGTGCACGAGATGAAATAAATCTACGTAGATAGAGGCGTATTGCAAAAAATATTCGCGAGGCTTGATGTATGCTATGCTTTTCTTACTAAAAGGACCTAATGGCAATGGCTAATTCTTGAGCAAAGAGGGAGATGAAGATGAGTCATTTTTAACTTAACTTTAGTAAACTTGTGATGCAACGGACGGGCAGATAAGTTGACGTGAGGAATGGAATACATCACATCGAGGTTACTTATGATCTTATGAATATAAAAAAACCTAAACCATATTGCTGGAGGTCTAATCTATGTATATAGTTTCAATTGCAATAACGCGAGGAATTCGGATATTTATTTGATGGAGATTGACGATCATTTAACAGGGATTTAAAATATTTTAAAATATTAATTTCTCGCAGCAACAAGTTTGTTCAAGCAACACAATACCTACTCCATTCTACTCCAAATCCAAACTGATAGTTTACCTACCGCAAACACGTTAATTTGGCATAGACCTTGTGGAAGTTTCAAATTGTAGCCGGTTTTAGTTAAATTCAAATTCACATTTTCACTATTTTTGAATTTGGAATCTGTAACATCATTCAATTTCCTTTGTTCAAGTCCAAACAATTGATTTAGTTTTAAGACGGATGGCAGTTGGAAGTTTGGCAGCGTTAACGCGAGTTTGGCGTTCGATGAAAGTTCGAAATTTTCACCGCGAATTTTTTGCCTCTTTCTTTCAGCTACCACCGTTGTTATTGGTTGGATGTTGTTGACCGTCGTCAACCGTTCCACACCACACATTGACATTTGACATACATTATATATAGCCTAATTCGGTCTCATTTGAGTATAAAGTACTTCATGCTATTCAATTCAAGACAAACGACAAGAACGAAAACTAGGAGCGCAGAAAAAAACTAAAGGATAAAGGAGGAAGACATACAATGTACGACTATACATAGGCTATAAGGTTAAGGATTGTGTCCTAGCAACTGGAGCCGTTGACTGTTGCTAAGTTTTGATTCATTTAATGTTTATTTATACGAAAAACGAAATACGAACACTTTAATGTTTTTGTTTTATCCGCGAATACGAAAGATGTACTAGATAATTTGTAAAACAAGCATCAGTAATAATTAGTTCTTTGTACTTATATTTCTCCCAGTTTTCTAAGCAGAGACGGCTTAATCATGTTTAACTATAGACACGTACGTTATGTCAGACCAGATAAACCACGTCCAACTCGGATTGAAATCATCGGTAAGTTTCAAATTAATTGTTTCTCAAACTAGTAATGCGTGGTGTCTGGAGTAGAAGATTGCCTGGTTCGTTCGTGATCTGGATATTATCAAAACTATGTATGTAGTAAGTACCAGTTTCAATTCAATGCTGATTTTATTTCAGATGGTGTTGAGGTTGCCGTTCCTATTCCGCTTCCGCCACCGCCACATGGCTTAATGATGCTGACCAAGAACTGCGAGATGTACATCAAGCTGGAAAGTGACTGGATAGATGGTGACTTTCCGACTATATTTTCTAAAAACAATTTCCCATAAATCCATAGATAAAAGTAAATGCCATTCTATGATTTCGGATTCTGATAGTATATGGCGGAATGAAAGCGGGCAAAAAATACGGTATTTACAATGAGTATGGGCGTCGACTGTACTATGCACTGGAGTACTCATGGGAGAGCAATCGTTTCTGTTTTGGAAGAAGTCGACCTTTTCTGGTGCACATTCTGGACTACAGAGGAAAGGTGTCCATGAAAGTGAGACGCAAATGTACTGGGGGTCTACTCTGTTGCTGTCAATGTTGTTGTAATGTAAGACACTTTCCTTACCAAGTATTGATAATTGATATGTAACTAGTAACTACCCTAAGGTTTGAGCTAATGTGTCCTGCAGCTATGTGCTACAGCATGGCGGCTTGGTTGGGTCGACCACTTGACCTAGTGGTATGATAGGAACGCAGTTAAAAAGCTGGCGTTCCAGAAAACCAAAGTTGTATGAGGGCATTGCATCGTGATTTAAGATTGCCTTTACCCATCAACAGTTCAAAGTCGACTGTTTCTGGAAGTTAAGATCCCTTTCAGGGCAGGGGTAAGACAATCTTAGATTAAGATGCAACATGCAACCATGGAATTGGTTGCCAAGGGTTGCCGGTGGTTGACTTAGCCGAGCTTGTCAAACTTCGTGCATGCTGTAACACAAGCACAAGTGGCAGTGCGGATTAGCTCGGTAGACCTAAGAAGCTGGAAACTACTTTGAAACTAGAATTATGCATATCCAAAATCTTGTTCTGAATTATAGACTATTACAATCCACTCTGGGTTCACCGGAGAGTTGCATGGTTACGTGAAAGCCGTTAGTGAACACAAGTTTCCCACTTATATGGGCTACAACGGAAAAGGTGAGCTTCTGTTCAGACTGTCGAGTCTTGAAAAGGGCTTCACTCGTCCGTGTTGGGGCAGAAAAATTCCGTTTCGGATTCACCTCGCTGATGAAAAGCGAAGTCCGATCGGCATTTGTGGTAGAATCTTCACCGGACTTGGGAAAGCCCTCTTCCGGAAAGCTTATCAGTTCGGAGCCTACTTTGACAAGGACTGGGATCCTATCTCCAAAGCTGTGCTCCTCGGTGGAATGTTTGGCATTGTACGAATTTATCCTAATTGAATTATTAATCCATAGGTGTGCAGTTGTGTTAGTATGTCTAATACTTGTATTTACAATATTTCAGGGTTTCCTGGACTATCCACAGCTTGTTTACGTATAATATTCGCTTCGGGCTGTATTCGTCGTACTTACCACTACCACGCATTGAATTTCGAACGACTACTCTACTACTGAAAGTATATCTGTGCTTTGTAAGTAAACCTAGTTCCTTATCATAAAATAAATTGTAAATAAATCTAAAGACTCAACTGGTCCGTGAATGATAAGTGTGTTGCTGCTGGGTTTTTCAAATGGAAGGAAATTGTTTAGGCCTAACTTGTTTTTAGTATTGAACTCCGATTGTAAGGACGTGTTTGAGCAGAAGATTGAAGTTATTAGCAGAATTCTTATTCTATATAAATGAATTTCCTTGTTGGCATCAATAAGTAACTTTGAAGTGTCCCTGGAATTGATTAGGTACCTACACATTGCCTTCCTATTCGCTGTACCCTTTTACCATTATCATAGATTTGAGCTATTTGCCATTATTATTAGATATAGACGCTTGATCAAACGGGCCTTATGTACGTACCTACGTATGATCCAGTCCTCAGATTAAAATCCCCGTTAAATCATGTTACAGATTGCATTAGCAAACACGTGCATTTAACGTGCAGCATATTGAATTTATGAAGAAAAAAAACGACTTAATAATTTCCTTTTTGGGAATAATTTATTTGCTTTTGGCGTTGTTAGCAAGTTAGCAGAGTGCTATTTTTTATTTAGTGCTGAACCTTGGGTTCTAGCTTAAATTATGCCTTATAGTTAATAGATATATAGTGTAGTTGTAGTCTTCCACTACGTACTATGCAGAGTTTCCAGAAATGGTTAAGGTTTAGCATTCTTGGATAAGGTATCAAACCACAGACCCTGAAACAGAATCTATAAATCCGGTGGTGGCAAATAGAATTCCCAACGGGGCGGAACCGAGCCTGAGCGAGTCATCAAAAATATTCCTGTTACAAGCAAGAGTAGGAGACAGAGCATGATCTGTAAATTCGCCCGCTGTTGTTGCTGACAATCTGGGTCGCTTGAGGTCGCACTGTCTATGAAGTCCACCATGCTTTCCATTGTGCGCATGCCGACCCGGAGAAGTGCTCGACCCAGTCGCATGCTCAGACTGAACACGTCCTCACTCTCAGGGCTGTGGGAGCGCGGGCTAGGGGTCAGGGGTCGTTGAATTTGACCTCGGGCCGGTTCCGTAGCTGCGACTCCAGTTGAATCCACTCGCTGTTCTGTGTCCAGACACGGGTTCGGAAGTGGTGATGCCAGCTGATAGAAGGACGGCGGGGGGATTGACATGGTGGGGATATCCGAAGAGCTGCTCGTCAGCCTTTCAGTATATAAATGGTCTGTGGTCAGGCTCGGAGCTTGGATCAGCGGAACTGAGAGCGGCCCCGTTGACGACAGAGAACTCACCTAAATTCCAAATAATGAAATGTTAGTACCTACGGTGTTTTGTGGCAGAAGAGACGTATGTTGTGATTGTGATACTGGTTTGTCCAGCCGTAGCGGACCACAAATTCTTAGACAAAGGGACAAGCAATTTATTCCTCTCTTACGCTGCATAATTAAAACAATTGAAGCTGGATTCATGTACACCCGCGTTAAATACGTCGAAGTGACTTGTTACGCTGAGCGCATTTGAATCAGTAGTATTTAAGCAGCGGATTGATCAAATATGAAATGATTTTTGATATAAGAAGTTGGAATTATCTGAATCACCGCTTAGAAACCTTACGAGAACAACTCGCTAATGAGCAGTTCCATATAATTTTTTTTAGATTAGAGTTTAGATAAGGTTTAAACTTACTTGTAAATGCGGAGTTTCCATCCGATCCAGTGTGAGAGCATGCGCCGTGAGTTCGTTAACACGGAGGAAGTCCACTTCGAGCTCGTTAAGGTGGAGCCGAGTTGGGAAGATCATTTGCATGGGTGGGTACGCGGCTGGAAGCTCCCGAGCAGGAATACTCGACCTGGCTGGAATTACTGGAGGATACGGGTCTTCTCTCCTGACGACAGGTTCCTGATCATCCGAAGACACGCGTTGGATGGAATCTCTGGACCCGCACACAAAGTACATTATAGCCTAACACAGAATCACTAGTCAATGTACAGAGCTCCTCACGGGCACTTGGTTAGTCATTGATATTAAAGCGAGGAATTATGAACTGTTCTTGTAATTTAAGAATTCAAGCCCCCCAAATGTGCGCTAAACAGGGTTGGGATGCTTTCTTCGTAGAGTGGGGGGCTAAGACAATTGGCTTTGCGGAGCTCCGTACATACACATAATGTTCAACTAGAATTGGTTCAATCCAAAAGCAACTAGCATGCTCAGGCAGGATTACCTAAGTCTTTGGATTCTATCCTCTTCCTCCTCGAATGAGCCGAGCGTATTCAGATCAAAATCTTCTTCACGCAAAGGGTCCGTTTGAATGGCCACATTCACTTCGCTGTTCCCCGCGATGCTCTCATCTTCGTCTTCCTGACCGAGTAAAGTAATGTTTTTGGCTACGCAAATCTCCTCTACCACAGCTCTGTGGTTTGCTCCGTCCTCCTCCTCGTCATCGAAGTTGGCGTAATGTCGTACGCCCACCATTCGCTCAATGGACGCCTGGTCCAAGTCATTCTGGGGTGGAACCGGAGAACGGTCGGGTCGTGGTGGTGGCGGAAGTGGGCGTCCGTGCATAATTCCAATCGCTGTACTTGGCCTACTATCCTTATTCTCTTCCGGTCCATCAGGCCCTGTTCCTCGGCGCAAGGTACGTTCTGTATCCGGTCCACGTCTCAAATTCTGACTCGACTGCAAGGCAAAAAAAAAAACAATGCTGTGATTCGTTTGAAGACAAATCCCTTAAGCTTACCCAATGTACTCATCTGGTACTATCCTAACTTACTGGTCACAGATGAACTGGAAAGCTGAATCTTTTGTTCCCTTGAATATCTGGGTTTCTAGCAACGTATCTAGCATGACTCTAGGTCAAGTGGATTGGACTAAGCAACATACACTACTTAGCGTCATTTGTAATGCGCCATTTTTTACCTTGGACTTCTGGCGTGGAGGTCGTTTGGGTCGGAGCGTGCTGTATGTCCGATGCGGTCTTGAGGGTGGCACAATGTGGAAAGTCCGTGGCGTGTACCGAGGGAGGGAGAAGAACATGGGTCCACCGTCCCCTTCCTGACTCCGCCGCTTGAGACTATGCCGCTTGTTAGCCGAGCTAGCTCCCTTCCCACCTCGTCTCTTCCGCCGGGGAACGGTGGTTGGGCCCTGGGCGTCTTTCTGTACCACCGCATACCCACTCTCATCCATCAAGTCCAGCAAATCGTCCAAGTCTTCAAACTGACCAGCACTCTCTGCCTGGGCCAAGGGCGGATCACTAGTATGTGCTCTCCGCTGAGTCTCTTCAACATCCGCCTCCGGCACGTCCTATCAATTTCAATAATATTCTAATAACCCATCTGGCTTGTCAACCTTTATAACAAGCAAAAGACTGCTGCTTAGAGAATTGAGAATCCTATAGAACTGGACTCAAAAATATTCTCAAACCTGCTGATTTAAAAATCCTCACACTAGTTTAGTACAAGCGGAATGGACGACAAGTCTGACTGAGCATTGGAGTTTATAACGAAACATATTAACTAGCATGGACGCAGTTAGGATTATTTTACAACAGTAGTTCGGTTACGAATACGGGGCATATGTCTCCCGATTTTCTGCTTTTAACTGTTTTCGCCTTCAAGTTTCATAATTTTCAGTTAAACAAGGTTAAAACTCCCTGCAATTAGAAAACATAACCTAACGAAACTAGAATTAATCAGACCTCGGATTTCGAACCGGACCGGAGGAAGGAATTCGGACCCAGGAAGCAATGGCGCAGTCGGCAATAAGAGATATTATGCTATTTTTATCAGCCTTCGGCTTAAGCTGACATTACGAAGTGTTCGGAAACTCCGCTCCCATGCTCCCGTAAGATAAAACCAATTCCGCGCTAGCCCAAAGCGTGAATACGTGCATATAATCAAGCTCGTCGTTAATTCCATCTTAGGTTTCCAACACTTTTACCTCATCCGCAAAGTGAATTTCAGATCCTTCGGCGCGACTTCCGCTCGCACTCCGCCCACCCAGCTTCCGCTTGGGCGGCACGGGCGGTTCGTCCACGAGATTGAGTTCCAGCTCATCCGTGATCATCTGATCCTCAATGTCCTGCATCCACTCCGTATTGGCCGCTATTGTATTGTAGTAGAGAATGGTGGGAGACGGCGGCTTGGGCTTCCGCTTCTTGGAGCGCTGGGGTCGTTGGGGCGAGTCACTCACGGGCTCGTAGCGCCCGTCGTCTTCCATATCCTGGTCGATCTTTCGCAACTCTTCCTTCACTCGCCGAATCCCTTCATCCTCGTCCTCATCGCTCAACTCCAAGTCAGCATCGTCTTCGTCTTCGGCAAAGGCTGGGGCTTCCTGCTCGTCGTCAAAACTCGTCCCGCCATTGGCTTCCATGTAGGATGAGATGTATCCTGCCGTATGCTTCCGCTTCGGTCTTTTAGTATTTAAGAAAATCTCATATTAAAACCTTGCACAAAACATCTAGCAAAAGGGCCCAAGCACAAGCCTCTACGTTTCCCACGGCGTCATAGAATATAGAATGTGATTGAAGTAAGGAATACGGTAGAACGGCCATGGACAAGAGCGTCGGTAAACGGCCGTGGTAGACACATTACACATGATGAAAAATCAAAATTCAGCCATGAAGAAACTTGGTAAACACCCATGGCAGGCACAAATCGAAAAACAAAGTTCAGCTAATGCTACTGGTCTTCCAAGCCCGTCCGTGGAAACTGCTTTAATTCTTGTTAGCTTTAGGTTCAGTAGACATACTGTGAGTTTTCCATTAGTGTTTACCATGGGTGTTTGCCACATACTCTCTGGCCATTAAATGTAAAAAAAACCTTATCTGGCATGTGAGGCCTTTCTTAACCCATAAAACGCAATCCAGTTGAGGCTTTTGACTTGAGAAATAGGGTTTCGAGGTTTCACATTTAATGGCACGAGAGTAGGTCATGTTCCTTATTCAACCGAAATATGCTCAGAATTCACCAGGAAATAGCTTGTCATTTAAGAAAGCACGGCCTGTAACTGAACGCTTGATTACAATCACAGCTACAACGTATAATTTAAAGTCTAGTAGCCATAACTTGAAAATCGTATCATAAGTGAAATATAAAAGTAACGGTCTACCTTTCAGGTGGAAAAGTTTGGAAGCTGGGAGCGGGCTTCTTGGACTCGGCTGATTTTCGCGGAGCTTTTCGCGGAAGCCTATTGGGTCTTTCTGGCGGGATTGGAAGGTCGAAACCGGCGAGTGCATTGGTGTGCGTGGGTCTGAAGGCCTGACGAAGTTCTTCAACGAGCAGTCGATTCACTTCTTCCTCGTCCTCTCCTTCAGAAATTCCCCGTTCTCTCAAGAAAAACTCGTCCGAATCAATTTCCTCGAGAACTCCAGCCCGTCGACTCGGCTGAACTGAGGATGAGGCTATAGATGATCCTGGCGGAGTTTCCCAGCCCGAAGATACATTCCCAGAAAAGTTGGGTTCTTCAGAAGGGTCCCGACTGTGCGTAATGTCCAGTGGTGACTCCCAATCTCGCTCAGCTCGGCCCAGAACTTGGCTCCGATGAACTTTGGGCTCCTTGCTACACGGTGAATAGTACACGAAACTTTATAACGTTTGCCACCCAATACTGCGTAAATGTTCCTTGCGAAAAAGTTCCCTGGGAAAAGTTACTCGTAAAAGTTTCCTAGAAAACTTCCGTTTTTACTCTTTGGAAGCTCGGAATTGTGGGTCAATTTACGATCAGTTACTTTGGTTAGGTCGTACCGTTGGATGGGATTTCTAATTGTAAATTAGTACAACTGATAAGTTTGCGAATGCATTTTATTTGGACAAACGTTTGACAGGGTAGTTTGCGAAGGGACTTTTTCGTAGAACCCTCAGAGTAATTTTGACTTTATATAAATATTTTACCTTGCACTCTCGCTGGTACCGGGTTTTGGCTCCATCTCCGTATTTTCGTAATGACTCGGGATCGGTCTCGGTCCCTTCTTCTGACTCCCAACAATAACGGGCGTGTCATTGTCCTTGTATTGTTTCGCCTCTTCGTCGGCCTTGTCGCGCTTCTTGAACCGGAAAGTCTGACGAGGTTGTTCCGGGTTTTCTTCTTCGTCAACTCGGTCGTCTCCTGCCTTGTCCCTCCGGCTCCGTTGGCGGGCCTTCTCCTGCGTAGCCCGGATTTCCTTTATCGTTTCCTTGCACTTGACATTAACCTTCCCTCCAAACTGCTTGATGTCCTTCCCAATTACCTGCATTTTATATGGTATTAAGAAATAATAAGATTGAGTTTATTTCAGATTCCAAATCAACTGAAGTCTTTATAAATACGTTCATCTCAATGTCACGTATGCTTAGTCGCAAATCGCAAACTTTTTTTCCTTTCTCATGAACTCATGAACTAGCAGTAGTGTCAGGGTTGAAGAACTTCTGTGGTAAAACATTTACTCTGATTTGATGGTGCTCTCATGTTAAAACAGCCATTTTGAAAAAAAGTTTTTTTTGATGAAGCACAGCTTATGTAGTCAAACGAATTATGTGAGACAGACAGAAGTCATGGAACGTAGAGCTGGCTTCAAGCTATAAATTTTCGCCAAATAAGTTAGGCTAGGTTAGATATCATATCATTACAGATTGAACTTTTACATAATCAAGATTAGTTAAGGTTTGCCAAAGTACCATTTGAAACGGAAAACCTTATACGCAAGATTACTGTAAAAATACAGACATGCTCATATTAAGGATAATACCTTCATTTTCTTTCCAAGACCTTTGGAGGTCTGCGCGGCAATAGCCTTAGATTTCTGTCCAAACCCTTTGACCTTGTCCCCGAATTTCTCCTTTTGAGTCCCTTCTACTTCGTCTTCATCGTCTTCAGCCAAACTTGTTTCAGTATGTTGTCTTTGATGGCTCGGTGGGAGCCATTCCCCGTGAGTCTCTGACTCCACTGAAGGCTGTGTAACGAAGATCTGCGGTTCAGGAGAACATTCCTCCGTCTCCATTTCCGTATCTCGAACTGCAATTTCCTGCTGGTACTGAGCTCCCAGCTGATTCTCCATATCATCCCCGCCCTTCCCCCGTCTCGTGAACTTAAATTTGGGTTGTTCGGGTCGGGGTGGCGGAGTTTTGCTCCGCTTGAATCTCTTTTTGATGTCAATATCGGCCAACTTCCTCTTAATGATTTCTGTGGTGGTGGGTTTCTTGGGTGTGGGCGTCTGAGGTTTGTCTTCGGGCGGACTTATTTGGATTTCGGATTCCATGTCGTACTCGAACTGCTCGAGGGCTCTTATCTTTTCATCCACTGGATTTACTACCACCGTTATTGGCTCCTCAAACTGTTTCTTCTCTGCATCTGTTTCCAATTTCATTTTCTTCAGCTCTTCCTCGTGTAAATCCTTCAGCAGCTTTTCTTCCAATTTTGACTTTTTCAATTCTTCCTCCTGTTGCTCCTTGAGTAGCTTCTCTTCGGCTTTGAGCCGTTTTTGCTCTTCAACAGCTTTTTCCTTTGCAGCTTTCTCTTCGGCTTTCGCCTTCTTTTGTTCTTCCAATGCTTTTTCCTTTTGTAGTTTGGCTTCTAGTTTTAACTTCTTTTGCTCTTCTTGTGCAAGTTCCTTTTGAAGTTTTTCTTCAGCTTTGATTCGTTCTGCTTCGTCTTTTTTCAGAATTTCGGCTTCCTTCTTGAGACGTTCCTGCTCCTGCTTCTCAGCCTGTTCCTTTGCTTTGGCTATTTTCAGCTCTTCTTCTTCCTTGTCCTTTTTGGCCTTTGCATCAGGTGCCTCGGTTTGTATCTCAGAAGTCTCCATTTTCTCTTCCGTAAAACTGATTTGTTTTGTCTCTGTGGGAATCGTCAATGGTGTCGTTCGACCTGGAATCGCTTCGTGACTCTTCATGGTCAATGGTGTTGTTCGACCTGGAATCGCTTCGTGACTCTTCATGATCGGATGCGGCTCAATGATTCCCTCTGGTTCAGGTACTCGTTCAAATTGATCAATGTCGTCCATGTCCACTGTCACTTCGTTCCCTTCGTTGGGCTTCTTTCGCTTCATGAGTTTCATGCCAGACCATTTCTTGAATTTGGGGCGGGTAGGAAGAGATATTTTGCTTATTCTCTGCTTCACTTGGCCTGCTTTGGTCCGAAGTTGCTCAAAAGCACTGGGTTTACTGGATGAGGAGGGTTCGGGTTCCGGGGTTGCAGCAGAAAGGGGAACTACTTGCTCGCTTTCTGTCCCTTCCGTCGGTTTTCCCGCATCTTTGTTCGTCAGAGGTCGAACACTGGATGTTTCTCCGTGTTTTGGCAAATTTCGCTTGCGGATTCCAGCTGTGAAGACAGTTTTCATGGAGGAAAAACCCTTTTCCTCGTCAGGATGGAGGTGCCACTCCTTGTCACCATCAATTCCGAACATGTCGTGAGGGTCGGGCTGGTCAAGACCATCCAAACCTTCCGAGGACACGATCTGTAAGTAAATTTCAGCGTAATAAATAAGATGAGTAACTACTGAAACTATAACAATTTGGCCAAATGAGTTGTATTAAGTTTAGGCCTTTTAGGTTTGGTATGCATTATTTTACATTTCATACCTTTCCTGACTATTTTTCAGCGTGTACAAAATAGATACCAAGATTAGAATGATTGCAAGGTTATGTTAGGTTCTTGCATAACTACTAGCATACAAGGGCCGAAAAAAATTAGGCTCACGTACATCCATATCTGGTGGAATATCCAAAAGTCGTCCATCCAGGGAAGCCGAGTCATGATCCTTGTCCATATAACCGCTTCCATAAAGCGGCGGCGGATTTACTGGCTCGTACAAATGGTCACTGCAAATTGTAGATAAGTACTTAAATACATTAAACAACTCCTGGAATTCCTAGTACGAATAGTTCTTTGTGGTACTAATTAATCTCTTGAATGAAACTAGCGTATTAACAGCTTTCACTGGAAATCTGAATGAAAATCTCAAAGTTAGCAAGAATTAGAGGAATAAGCTTCAGAAAAATAGGTAGTAAATGGTCAGAATGACCTTAAAACATTTTTTGAATTGATTCAGTACTTTATAGAATTCTTTCGTATTCAATTGTTGTAATATATCTTTGCCTAGCTATCGATTAAGTACAGGTTTTAGAGAAATGCCTATTGCTAGGAAGCATGAGTCTGTATTACTTTTTAGTCCTTTGATCTGCATAGGCATCTCTACTATAGCAATAGAAGATAAGAAATTACGTTGCTGGGATTCTAACGGCATTAAATTATTAGCCACAAAGATCGGATTAATAGGCGGATTAGGACCAAAATTCTATGCAAATGCTTGGAAGTAATCGATGTTCAACCGATTGTGTAATCCTATATTGTAGTCCTATTGTATTACTTGACCTGGGCCAATTAGGACGAATTTTACGAGCCCACCAACCTGTATCTCTTGTTGAGGCTCTCCATATCGAGTGCCTTATGTGTCGGTAAAATAGGATTTGACTGAGAAATCCGTTTCTTTTTTCTGCTGGGAGTCGCAATATCCCATTCCCACGCAGACTTATTACCCGACGGTCCTGAACTAGTCGGATACTGACACCCACAAAACACATAACGTCTTTCCATTGAGTAATAAGCCCATTTCCTTCTAAACCCAAAACACGGCTCAAAAAACGGAGTTCGGACAATCGGACAAATGGAAAACCCCGAATTTTGAGGAACGTAGAGACTCGATTAGGCACAAAACTGGGAGTGAGACAGATTCCGCTTTTTTTGTTCTCCTTCTCAGTGATAAAATTAGAAATTTTATTTATGGGATCTTGAGCGTATACTCGAATGTGGCTAGAAAGAAATCCTTGGCTTGGTTGACTGTGCCAAACTACACAAAATTTCTAGTCAAATACATACTTTCCAATTGTATGTACAGTACAGCCTTTCGCCTTCCAACTCGGAGGTCTGAGGACGCTGAGCGATGACACAGTTGATGCGGACGGGATAGCCGGAGCGCTAGCCCAGAAATCAAAGCTTCCCAAGCCAACAGAACCAGCAGTCTAGGATATAGCACAAAATGTCCAACCTTCTGCAATTCCTAACCTATTTTTAGCCCAGTTTTATGACCAGGCCCGGCTCAGGCCTGCTTCTCGAATATTGTCTAATGACAATTACAATGTATCTAAATAGAAACTGAGTGTGCTGCAGATAAGGAACCACCTCGTCAGGACTATTCCAAATCGGAACTGAAACAACAGAAAGACTTTTCCATTCACCTGCAAAAGATCCGTGGAGTAGTGGAGAAGATATATGCAGATTCAATGGAAGAGGTTGCTTGGGGGACTTGAGCAGTTTTGGAGAGATGCTATTAGTCATTTGGCCTACACACACACACTACGCTGTAACTCAGAGACTGTCTGTCTGAAATCTGAGCCTTCCTTTCATGTCTTCGTGTGTTTAATTTAATGGCATCACTTCACGCGCTGTCTAACCTTCTTGCACCCGAATATAGTATTTCTAGGACAGTGGGTTAAAGAGGCTAATTCCAACTGCATGGTCAACTGCCTATCTTTGCCTTTATTAACAACATTTTCATCAAAATCGCATGTTTATTGATTATTGATATTTCAAACCGTGTGTGTTTGAAAACAGATTCAGGTCGTATATCCGTATAAGGAACGCATTTCGTTTCATAGTCTTAATACTTTTCTATATTAGAAATATAGTCATTCCGAAATTGGACAGTTTTTCTGATGGTGTATTTTATTATTTTTCATTGCAGATTATGTTCCATAATTGAATTAACGAGATAAGCATTCGGCCATATGATGCTTTGCAGTTATTTGCACAGTTTCGTTTAATATAGCCAAACTTTAAATAAGAATGCCGTGAGATTACAATGGTTTATCAGTACAATCTGTAAAATATAACGCTGATATGAGATACGCATTAGCTTAAGGCCGAAATGTATTCGATTTCAGATATCATAGAGCCAAAAATTCAAACCCTGAAGCCAATACACAATTTTGGTTCGTGTATCTATCTACTTATAAGCATTAAATATAAGATCTGCGTATCAGGTTTATGCATTTAACGTAGCTTGGAATGAGGCGTAGACATAATCATAAATCTTACGCAAAGTCTTCGTCTCCATCCCAATCCTCCTTGTCCAGCAGTGTCCAGGGATATCCTCCGCGCTGTCGCTGTCGCCGTATCTCTTCCCAGAGATATGTTTCTGGCGGATACTGGGGTCGCCACCATTCTGTGAAGTAAGAATTTTAAGAAATACAGTATTTGTGTTCAATTACATGGTTTGTCCATTTCATGAGTTTTACCGAATGTTTATAGGCTAAAACCGTTCATTACGAAGCTAGGTTAACCCGGAATTATGTGGAAGAAAAAGGAGATGGGCAGGAGTTTGACTAACAAAAGATAAGGTAAAAAACGTGAAATCTCCATAAAAGGAAAGTGGAAGGAATGCATGATTTCAAAAGGGCATGAAGGTGTTATGAAGTTAAGAATAAGAAAAAAAAACGAGTCTTGTCAACCAGCGTTCAGTAGATGCAGTAAATAATGTGCCGTGGGTTTAGTTTGTATTGTGGCTTGTATTTCGCCTTCTAATTCAGACTATGACTGATCTTGAGTTGAGAATGGAGGTGCTCGGTCACTTCATTTGTATTTCATTATACATAACTACTCACATCGAGTTGTCCTTTGTGCAGGCAAAACGAACCAAACTAGTCGTATTGAATCATATGAAAGGTTTTTTTTATTCCATAAATACGACAATGGGGCTCCACTTGAAGTGAGCAGCTTGGAATATTTATAGATTTAAGTACAACATCGTAAACATTATTATTCCAAGAGTCATGCCTTCATTGTTGACGCATGACGTTAACAATTACTTCACACTCACATAATAAATTTTGCGCTGGTTCACATTTCCTTTAACTTTGGTGCATGATGGGCATTTTGAACGACGATGTAATTAGCTATACAAACAACGCCCATCATTAAAGTGACCTTGCCGGAAGAAAACCTAATTAAGCTCTGAGCATGGAGTGCACCATCAACACATCAAGTGTTGCGGATTTATAAAAACTTGAGATCAGCACTCAGCCTAGTCAAAGCTATTAAAAATATTTTTCGAGGAGAGACAGATAAATGTCCTTATTGTGCGCACCAGGGGATACTGGTTGAACCTTAAGTATTTCTAAGCATGCATGCAAATGCGTAAAAATTACTATAGGTACTATGTCTCACCGTACTTAAGGTGATGGTAATTAAGAGAATAATTTTATACCTCATTAGAGTGACACCGGGATTTGATAATCGTTAAAGTTTTTCACCCTTCACAAAATAAAGGAATGTATTAGCGCTTTGCGAAGAAGAACGACAAGGCTAACACGAACACTAAATATATTTACACCCAGTAGCTTCATCAAATAATATGTCTTTCAATTTTTTAAAAGATTCAGCGAGGCACAAAATACAAAACTACATACAATCTAAATTGCTGTCCAGTCATTTTTAGATGCTATCAATTATTAACGAATTCATGTACTTTAATATCCTAGCACAGATTGACCAGTTCATACTCCGTCCAAAGATACGTATACGGTGTCAGTTTGTCCCATAATTATTGTGGATGATGTATGATGTATCCCCACACTATATCATGGAGTCAATGCATTCTTAACCCAGGAAATCCAACACTTTCAGAACGGCTATAAACGAAAGAAATTCAGAAACCCAAACAGGCTTAATTTAATTAGTAAGATAACTCGAGTGAGTTGTGGTTGTAAAATTTTCTGTTCAACCTTACTTCATATTTGTGTACTTGCTTCTTTAAAGATTCAAATATTGACTATTCCAAGATATTCCTGATTTGATTAGTTTCATATTTTATTGTATAGGTACCAGACGTAGTTACGATACACATGCTGCTTATAACGGCTTAGCTTTCATCGTTGTGTTACGTTTACAAAAAACGAATCATCATTCACAGAACTGTCTACTAGAGCGCTAATTGGCAAAATGCCATAAAAAAGCCGGCAGATGTGAGAACAGAAAAAAAAAAATGAATTGAATCCGTCAAAATAAGCCAAGCTAGGAACAGGAGCACGTCTGAATTAGTATAGAAATAGTTCTGCATTGACTGGATTCATCTTCAGAATGCAGAATTAGGAACCAAGTAAAAAATGAGTTATTTAAAAAACGATACGGAAAATTCAGAGTGGCTCACGCCGAGTTGCAAAGCCAAGGCAAGCTAAACTAGATGTCACTTGACATGTTTAATTAAACCCGGCAATCCCAAGGACAGTGTATGTAAATATGCGACAAGTGACGTTTTTGAAGTTTTCTTCGAAGTGGAAATATCTGGCCAACTCTAAAGCCAAGCAGTATTTTTACGATAACTCATACATTTTACTTTGGTTTATGGCCCAGTCAGAGCGTATTTCTAAATTCAGAACAGGAATCAGGACTCAAACCGGTATACAATTCATATGCGCTACTGTTCGTATCAGGGTTTATTTATTTTTTGTAATTCTGTGAAGCCTGTAGTTTTCGAAGGCTAATTGTGAACTAGTATCAGGATCTCAACAATATGCCAACTCGAGAGAAAGCAGAAGCCTTTTACGAGAAAACTAATGAAAGTACGTTCTATAGGTGCGTCGACAGATGCCGAGCATACGAATGAATGCTTGCATAAAAGCACCAGTGCTCACATCCGAAATCTAAATGACTCCGTCTTGTTTATCCTTCATTTAATGCGGAATGAAATCCGTCTGTCGGTTTAATTTTTAAGACGTCTATTTTTAATTTTTCCTAAGTAGTACGCAACGCACACGCAATACACTTTCCCATTTCCTTTACTTCCCTATGGCACACCACAACATTGTATTAGTGGATTGTACTACAAACTAATATGTGCATTCGACTGCAAATGCTAGAATAGCAGCACAACCCTTTTGAACCGCCCAGACAAAAAAAAACGAGAAGCGAATATTTCATGATTATTATTGCACTTAAAATTAGTATGCAAATATTGGGTTGGACAAATGTTCGACTTCTACAGGTAAATGAATAAGGATGTAAGACGGAACAAATGGAGGCTTCAACTAAATATGTGAATCCTCCGTAGAGATAATGCATATGACCTGAGCGCGTTGCATTATATTGTGGGAGTATCTAGCAAAAGCAAAAGGTAACTGCATTGGGATCAGCATAACTATCTTCCGCCTACACAGTCCACAAACCTTGTTTTTGTTTATAACGTTCAAGTTTTTTTTTAATTCAAAGCTACTCACAATCAGTTAGGCAATCGTTCATTTAATATCAGAGCAGGATGAACCGAACTCGTCAAATTAACCTTCAAACGTTCCAATAGACAGAGACTTGAAGGTTTTCTCTACAATGTGAAAAGTAAATCGCAGCCCAACTGGCTTTGAGCAACACGGCGTAAACAGACATACAATGTAAATACAATGGAAGTGTACTGCAACTTTTCTAAAATTAGTTGTTGGTATTGTCGTGTGTGGTGTTGTTCAAACAAGTATGCCATGCCAGATTCTGCGATTGACAAGCAATAAGAATTTTCTTATCCATCGCAAATTGATAATTGAAATTGACGCGAGACGCTGGCAGTTCTTAAGCAAAAAGTTTTTGATTACTTGGAGTGGAAGGTCGACTTCTCTCACTTCTCTCAGACTTTTGTTCTGAAACGGAATCGTCAGCTCCAGCTCTGTCCATGTTGACTCGTTAACACACCGGAAACTTCGATCACGCTAAACTTTGAAATCAATGAATAAATAAACCATAGGATTTAACTAAAACTTCACGCTAAATGCTTCGAATTTCATTTGGCGGACTGAATGTAACTAATGGGCTTCTCTTGGCAAGCGCGTGAACTGCACCTTAAGGTCAGGGAGACTGGAGCTAGTCTGTACTAATTGGAGAGCCAGATCAGTGAACGATGCGGAATTGGGCTTGGGCGACTAATGACGGAGGACATGGGACCGGAACGGAGGAACAACAAATAACATTAGCTGGGGGAGTTTCTTGAGAGCAACAACTTGAGCTCCCAAAAGACGAGGACAAAAGTCAGGGAGAGTGAGACAACTAAGTATGGACCACGAGAAGCTGCATATCTTCCGCTCACGTCTTGTCTTGGCATGGATTTAGTAAATAAAAACATGTCTGCGGCAGCTCGGGACCACGAGGGAGCCTTCTGGATACAGAAAATCTGTTTTTCTTAAAAAATCTTCAAATTCAAACCACCAAATGTCGCTTAATTCTTTTTTCAATGTTCAATTCACACGTAATTTCTAGTCGTTTGGCTGTTCAATACTTTCGAAAGTAAACGAGCAACGCATATTTTCTGGTCGGAAAGTCTAGGGCCTTCAAAACCATAGTTTTAAGCCCAAGAGTGCCTCAAGTTGCATTACCTATTATCATTGTTGCGTAAGGCCTCAGACTTGAAACTTGGTTTCGAAGGCTTTAGACTGATCAGATAATACAATACAAGTTTTTCCATATAAATCCAAGCATTGTAATTTGCCCATATTTCAAATAATGTAGTTCAGATGTGTAAAACACGCTTTGGCCATAAGGTGTGGCAGCTGGGAGGCAGACATGGTCATTTTATAAGGCCCTTCCAGGCAAAAAAATTGGAAACTAAACCAAAAACCAACCACAGCTTCATTTCCTTGCTTAACGCTAACTACTGAGTTGGCACGGGCTGAAAATGATTTTAGAAAATACAAGTAATACGGGGGAAAGTATAGAAATACAGGCTGAAGAAGCTCTCACTTGATTTTCTTAAGTACCTCTGCTCTGCTCTGCATATTATGCAGTAGTGGGAAGGAAAAAGCATCTTCTGAACACCTACACTCGGATTTCCAAATATAGAAAACCTCATAATACTTGCACTCTGTTCATCTCTAAACCGGCCCACAAGAAGATTCTTCAACTCCAGCCCGTGGAGACTGAAATGTTTATGAATCTTTAAGAAACCTACTTACTCGGTGTGGATCCGTTCTCGTTTATTTTTACAGAATTCAGAATTATTGATTCTACGTCCAGACATACGAGATACAAGCAGCTGGGTGTTGAGGGTGACTGGCTGTTTTTGTGGAAGGAAGACACACGCCAAAGAGTACGCAGAACTAACTGTTTAGAATGCTGGAAACAAGTTTAGAGAAACAGGACTGACCTCACACTATCTAAACTTTAAGTTGTTCCACAAATACAAATATACAAATCAATTTACTCTCGGATTATCTACGTATACGAACCGCATCTATGTATGTATATCTACTACTACAGTTAAGTTTTAATGTAAAACTTAAGTAAGTAGTACAGTCCCACTTTCCCAAAAATCATTCGTGTGTGCATGCCTAACCCTTTTATGGCGTGAGGATTAGGAATCCCCAGGATCAGGAAAGAACAATTTCCGTAATTATGCACTAATAATCTAATACAGAGTGTTACATAATTTGGCATTTACATCAGGGTTGACAAAAAACAGGGTTTTATGGGTTTTGGGGTATAGAACCTGAGTTTTGATTTTCCCCAAAAAAACGTATTCTAAAGGTCGATTTTTTAAATAGATTTTCGATAGATATGTCTCATATCCACTATGAACTTAAATCCGGATAAGCAATAATATATCTGGATAACGTTGCGACCTAGTTTTTCAGCCGTCCACCCCCAATTAGTCATTTTTAACAGACGGTCTTAGCAATTCCGTGTAAATAATATACATGAACAGACGGTTTGTTAGTTTGAACACAAGTATTTAGCTTCAGATGTTATTGTGGTTCAGTCATAAACAAGACCAGGTCCTCTTTCCGGTACACCACAAGTCAAGGTGCGCCTCACAACCTTTTTACAGAAATGCGTTTATTGTAGTTGGGAATCGACCAACTTAACCGACATATTACAGGTATTTGTAGTGTAGAGCATGGAGGTACAGAGGTACAGAGCTATAAGAATACATTGGAATGTTTCTGCTGCTTATTATTAATGGATCTTCAGTAGGTACTGGATTTCCATTGTCCTCTATGGTCCAGGTATAACCACAATTTCGGTCCTTGGAGTTACTAATTATTGTTATAAGAAGTCAAAACAAGCGGAGTCTGGATCTGAAAAGACGAGCAGTGACAATCAAAATCGGTTAGGTTTCTTAAGATGCGTTGGCATTAGGGTTCCCAATCTCGGTATTCGGTATCGGTAAATATCGGTAGTACCGAGTACCGATAGTACCGATACCGAAAATTTCAGTACCAAAAAATTACCGAAAATCTAACCTTTTGCGCCTTTTAGAGAAAAGAGTAAAGAAGCGTGTTCTATTGGAAGTTTCAAACAAACCAACGCTACACACTAG
>JAQFXY010000225.1:0-42787 GCA_034693865.1 Ceratophysella sigillata
TTGAATTACTTGAGTTATCGTGGTCACAGACACTCATTTTGTCAAATTCGATAGTAATTATATAGTGGCTAATATTAATTACAATCATTATTACAATGAACTCAATTCGATGCCATTGCCATAGCAGTGAACTAAAAATTATTACTTGTTGCTTGTTGTTTATAAAGGTGTTTGATTTTTGTTTGAAATGCAGATATAAGTCGGCCTGTTTCATTCGAAGAAGCAGTTGACACAGAAAATCTTTTTAAGGAGCGATACCTGCGTTTGGATATCGGGAATTAATTTTTAACTACGCTCCGGTAAGTTCGTATTCGGAAAGCACGGTTCAAGAAGTACACGTGCCATTTTACCGTTGTGTATTGTGAACAACGGTACTTGATTCTTGTCCGTAAGGTGTTCTAAAACATCTTAAAACATAATAAATTGGATAAAGCAAGAAGTTTTTCAAAAAAAAAACTTCGTGTGGGCCTGTTAGTTTTACTCCAACACAATTCTAATGGTTGTACGAACTATCCATGCGAAATTACACTTTTCGATTTACCCAATTCGAATGAGAGATGTGTCATGAGCATTGTAATTGTCGATTCGGCGACAAGTGGGCCTCGACCATTGGGTCAGTGACGACGGCGACTGTCAAAAGTCAAAACCACAGAGTTTTGACAGTCTCTTGGCCCTATATAGAGTTGAGATTTTACTTGTTTACGTTTTTAGACATTGTTTACTTTTTCAACGGGTGGGCATTTGGTGGGCAGATTGGAGGCGTTCGCGCCATCAATTTGAATACTAAACGCACATGGCCTAGCATTTCCCCCACGCCACACCGTTGTTGCACAAGTGCGAAGTGCGAATACGAGCAGAGGTCAACGAACTCCACAATTGCTCTTGCTCGTAAATTGCATGGTAAAGTTTGCGTAAAGCTAAAGGTTTTTTAAGGTAAAATCTCTGAGGTTAAATTACAGGTTTTGAGGTAAATCCCTTGCAAGTTAGAATTCCGAGTTCGATTAGTTCTAAATTTTGTGTTTACGAGCTCAAAACACAACTTTATAATAATTTCCGTTGATGTTTTAACCAAACTAGTTCTGTGTTCTGTTACTCAGATTAGTGCTTGTCTGTGCTTCGTTTCCCAGCTAGTGTATTAAAGTATCTTAATGCCATATTGCAATTAGGTACACTTATTATATAATGCATGTACAACTGCTCTAATTTAAAATTATATATCTAGATCAGCATGGCACCGTTCGGTTTATCTTTAGTTATTTCACGGATCTGATTTATTTACCTTTTTTGATCACTATTAATTTACAGGAATTTTACTTTTTTACACTTACAACTTACCGACGGTGCTATATAATTACCTCAATCCAAGTTTATTTACCTAAACTATATTTGATTTACCTCTAACCCTTTATTTTTAGTGCAACCGCCTGTATTTTTACCGCAGCAATAATTACATGCCATTTTTTAATGCATGATGAAGCTAAAGAATTATTGAAATCAACGTTCCCATGTGCACAGCAGGCAACCTCGAGAATCCGAAATGTCGACTCTACCTACATATAGGGCCAAGAGACTGTCAAAACTCTGTGGTCAAAACTCTGTGCATTTGATTGACCATTATTACAATGAAATGAACTCAATTCGATGCCATTGCCATAGCAGTGAACTAAAAATTGTTACTTGTTTCTTGTTGTTTATAAACTGTTTGGTTTTTCGTCAAAATGCGGCGATCTTTCAGGCTAGGAAACAATTAATACATAAAAACTTTTTTAGCGATATCAGATCAGGCCACTGCAGATTGGATATCGGGAATTAATTATTAATTATTAATTAGGCTATCGGTAATTTGTAAGTTCGGATAGCAAGGTTGAACAATGGAAATTTCATATTAATATAACCCATAAAGTAATGCAAACTCATATTATTGGTTGGTTTGTGATATTTCAGCAGAAGTGCAGAACATCAAGATACTCATCATCCCAAATCATTCGTGCGTTAGAGTATACCTACATACTTGAACAGTAAATCAAAGTAAGTGACACATCTGACTGGTTGCTCTGAAGTGAGCTTGTTATCTGAGTTCTGCCACAAATTAATAATATTCTTGTAATTTAGAAGCAGCCCATTCTTGAAAAATGAGTTCACGGACAAACTTACCCTCAACTTCCGATAATTCGACTGGGACAATGTCTTGGGTTGGATCTGGGGACGTCACTGCTCGAGGAAGAGGCCTCTATTCTAAGGTGAATCGACGCGGAACCTCCTACGCTGATATTCTGATCGAGAACATTGTCAAAGATGAGCCGGCTGCAGATGCTACGGACGGGACTGAAGGCAGCCACGAAAATGATCAAGCTGTAAATGGTAACGACCATTATTCTGAAATGTTTGAGAAACGTTGCCACCAGATCTCTATTCTCCAAGCGAAGCTTGTTCAGGACATGGAGCGACCAACTTTGTCATTTGACGAGCAATTGGATCAAGACTGGATTGTACGACGCCAAGTTGTTCGGTTTTTGGAACAAGAACCGTTTGTGACTGAGAGGGACCTGGAATATAGATTTGACGCGGAAATCACTTTGACTCAGCAAGACATGCTGTTTCAGTACTTGAGAGACATGAATTTACGTCGGGTTTCGGCTCAACTGGTTGCACAGATTGGATCTTTGGCAGCCCACCAATGGATTACACTGCTGCCAGATCTTTACTGCGGAGAATTGGAGAGATGCATAAGTTTGAGAACAGTTAAATCCATCCCGAGCTCAAGCTCTGGACCCGGAATTGGTCTTGATTTGGACGCTGTACTTGAGGATAGAGATAGCGATTTGTGGTTTGCAAGAGGCTACAATAATTACAATTTCCCAATTGCAGGTCGTTCTGATAATGAGCAAGGTGGTGGAGCAACCTTGCGGCGTGGAATGCAAACGATTCGGGTACGTGCTGTTTTATGTCCGACAGACGTGGGAGTCAACGCTAACCGAAATGTTGTCTACAACCCAGCATCACGGATCAGGCAAAGAGTTATTCGAACTTACAACCGTATTCGAAATGACCCAGAGGATCCGGTTCACAAATTTGCTAAGAGAATTCGGGATATGTTCCGTCGCAAGGCTCCGAAGTATGCTCCAGCTGGTAATTAAGCGTCTAGCGTCTAGCACCACCACGCCTGAAAATTCAGCACGAGGAAAAGGCAGCAACTCTGTTTTTGAGTAGTTGTGTACAAGCAATTATAATTATGTGGAAGATATTAACAGGTAATAGATACATTACAATCTTTAAAGCTTCTTTATGAAGAAAGCTAGAAATGTGGTTGGTACTGAATATTTTCAGTATAAGTCTAAATTAGGTAGTGCTCCAAAACTATGCATTGTTAAATTAAGTTCACTTACAATTCAAGTCGATTAACAAGCTAAAACTACTCGAATTTTGCTATTGTTATTGGTTCAATGTCTCAGTTCAATTTAGCTATTGTTCTTGGTGTCATCGTGGTAATGTCATTTCGCTTCGTGGAGCAGCAGCAAAGTGCATCCCGTTGAGCCTGATGTAATCTTGCAGCATTGTTTTGTAGATATAATTGCAGATGTTCAGTTCAATTTCTCCATTCTTCATTTACATCTTCAGATCTACATATTGCATTGATTTATATATATATATATATATATATATATATGGATTTTTCCAACTCAAAGCCAGTGGTCGTGCAAAATTGGCAACTGATGCCTGAAATCACACTAAAAATCTTCACACAATTTGTACTGAATAATTTTTCGAATTTAATTTTGCAGTCTAAACTTGATCCGTTACATACTATATATCGTATAATATACATTATAGGGAACAGTAGCTCACCTGTTGAATACAATATATTTATCCTCATAGTCGATGCGTCAATTAGTTTAACCAATTCATTATATGTACTTAGAAGCTTAATGAAGACTTGGAGAACTATTCTAATCTTATTTAGCAAAATACTACAAATTGTAATCGCGCTAAAAAGTACACATTGTACGTCCAGAGGGTATCATGTTCAAGTTTTATCTGTAAACCAGAATTAAAGTAATCCAAACGTATTCAGGTTATACAGCCAAAATTAAATTGAAATACGTTTTTAACTTTTAGCTCTAAAATTAGCAAAACTATTTACGTTTAATAGTACACGTAAAAGCTATGTTCTAAATGGAACTAAATCGTCTAACTTCTTGCTTGTTACCTGAAGCTTACGTTTCTTAAAGTCTAAGTCTTAAAACCTGCTTCTGCTTGACGGCGGCTCAAGACCAGATCGTAGCACATGGATTCACGTTAGATTTATGAAAGCATACCAATGACCTAGCCTAGCCTAGGAGTAGGCTATGTATCAGTGGAGCAACAAAATAGATTGTATAGTCGGAGTTGTACGCACTTGCATTTTGTTGTGACCCTGACAAGGTGTTGGTTTATTTGGACGAGTTCACCGCAACCTATTTTATATTTATAATGGGTTTAATGGGAGAGATGCATTTCCGCATATAAATGGCAATAATGTTTCATTTTCATTTCATCTTTATAATGGGTTATAATCGGAATCGGAGGGGTGCACCTTCGTATATAAAATTTATAAGAAACGAGCATTCTTCTTTGAAAATTATGCCATTATGTACATTAGTGCTACTGACATAAATATATACAGCAGCTACGTACGTGCTACCACTTTAAAAACTAATCACCAGAGGAAACATATGACTACGATCATTTACAGAAAGCAGTTCAAAGCTCATTTGAACTTAAATACGTCAATTTCCTAGTTGCAATTTGCATATATATATTTTCGGCTTTTCCTAAGGTACATTAAATTATGGGTTTCTCTTTGCCATACAAGAAAACAAGTATTTTTCTTCAAAACTACGTTGAAAAGTCATTAGATTTTGTATATGGTGCTAGGGGTACTAATGCCAATTTATATAAACCAACCAATGTTTGTATTTTACCTAATTCAACCATTTCGGACCTTTCTTTTAGATTCTTTATATGTATAATAGTAATAAGGCTTCTGGTGCAGAGCATATTTATATCGGCACGTATAGTTGGAAGCCAAGTGTTCTTGTGGTTCTGAAAAACTGCTTCATCGTGCTTCCCCTGGAACAGCTGCACATGAGACGAACAACATGAAGCACCTCTGCTGCCAGTTATTTATTTATTTATTTATTCAACCAAGGTTCGAAGAATGGTAATACATGGTAAAGAATTGAAGTGTTGACAAAACTCCATTCCTGGAAGTAACATGTAACAGCATTTAATGTTTTGTAGAGTGTAATTGTTTTAAGAAATTATATATTCCAACTGTCACAATTTGAAAAAAAATTTATAGCTTAAAATTAATTATTTATTGATGATAAATATTAACAGACGTTATACGTATTGGATTACAGTTTACTAGTCATTTTTGCCTCCTACGTGCATCATATACAATTTAATTTAAATATTTTCAATTGCTTAGTAGAAATTACACACTTGGTAGTTAAATTGTAATGATAAATAATACAAATAATAGAATAAAATATAATAAAATGAACCAAATATAAGTAAATCAAAAAGAAGAATCAAGGATGGAAGGGAACTTTATCCAGGTCATTTAACTTGTGTGGGTTGGAACTTTTATTTCCTTTCATTACCTAAACCTACGAAATTACCCTAAAGCATTCTGAACTTTACTCGGAAATTGAGTAATCAAATATAGTGAATTGAGCCGAGATGAGAATTTAGAAAACGTAAGGAATAAGTCTATAAGGAACTCGCTTGCAGTACTCAGTCCATCCGCGTCCGTACTTTGCCTTGCATTTGTTCTCGTCGCGGAAAATCCTGTGAACGAGCAGACCAAGAAGGAATAGAAAATAGAGGAAAGGATAGGCGTTGAATCTGAATCCAGCCGCACAACACCAGAAGAACGCAGCGAGGAGCTCAAAGGTGTAGTTGATTTTTCGTGCAACGCCCCACCAGCCAGAGATAAGGAGCTTCGACTCTTTCTTCGTCCCGTCCGCCATTTTGTAACTGACGCTCACTGCCTCAGCAACATTCTCACCCGAAGCCTGAAACAGAAAATTGGCATATTTAGTATTAGGTGAACACATTTTAAAGTCTTATGAGATGAGAGCAACTCAGGTCCAATAATTGGCATGCTGTGTACACTGTTTCATATTGTAAAAATTCGCATTTCTAGAATTGAACTATTGAACTGCTTATCGATATCAGAAATATGCTAATGAACTAGTTTCCTGGATGTGAGGTCAGAAGTAGCATTTATGTATTGAGAACAACTCTGAACCAAACACTTCAATTAGCATACTGCTTCATATGATAATTATAAATTCTGTCAATTTCCATTTCATGAAAATAATCATGCATGTGCCTCTTCAATTTCACAATTGACATTCATCCAAACATTGAAAGCCATGCAGGAATTTAAAAATTACGTAGTAATTTGCCTTTACACATCTTAGATATGTATCATGGAACATTGATATTCTATTATGCAATAGAATTCCAAAGTTCATTCAGTGGTAAAAGGAAGCCACAGAAAATAGAATATCAATAATGATTGACTAGTCGATAGACTACGAGGAAAATGCTAAACAAACGGAACGTCAGTAGTCAACACTGCTCTTCTGAACAGCGGGTATCAAGAAGGAATCCGAAAACGTGCGTCATAGTGCAAAGTATGTGAGTGAATTACAGATTTCCGCTGTATCCTCAGATGTACTCGGAACTCGTTTAATTTAATGGCGGGGATCATTACTGTGTTGGAGAACATTACAGACGGATCACCGCAATGCCGTACGCTGTCATGCTCAAGGTCTCATTTGGTTCAGCCAAAAGCGTGAGTGAAATATAATCCCTGTCAACTTCAAATGCGCTTCTTTACAAATACATTCGCTCATCTCCAACACCCATTGGGATTTAATGAGAACGGCTCAGATACCGTTTGGATGGGAATGGGAGACGGATACCGAGACTTACTTTTATTTCTGTCTACGCTCATTTCAGTGTACTTAACTACAAACTGCAACAATTACTCCAGGATTCCCTTGTCACTTAGAAGATCAGGCTTCTTGCATGCGGGTTACTACACAAGGATTCAAGCCGCAACAGCTCAAAGCAAACCTTCCCCTTAGTCATTATCATTAAGCTCATCGATTAATTCTCTCATAACAGAACTTGCCCTGAATTGCCCGGATTCCTGTTATGGATGCAGAAATGCAATACCTACACTCAGTTGACCTCTGATATTTTGCTCATTGTCAATAGAAATGCATCAGAGATCAATAGCCCCAAGCCATCAGGATCACTGCAGCAGCTATCTTCAAGTTGGATGGACTTTGAAATGAAAGAGCTGCAAGTTTCATCTTCCTGTGCTCGTTCAAAACACGATAACATGTTACACAGCATAGGTTCTGAGTTCTGACGTAGAGCATGACAAAGGCATGACAAGATAAATAGAAACAGGTCAGCCCACAGGACTCTTCTGGTCTGAAATTCGGGTAAAAACTGTTGAATTCAGTTTTCTGTGATGTAAAGTCGTATGAGTGACTGAGTGAAATCCTCATTATTTGCTTTCTCTCGGCTGAATTCGGAGAAAGGAACCCCTAACCTACTGAGCCCATCAAGAAGATCAGTGTGAAAAGGAAATTGAATGAAATCCTTTAATTAGAAAATCCCTGCTAAGCTCTCCTTGTGTCATATGTGTGTAGTGAATGACATGGATTCATTCCCTTTCAATCCCATTCATCCCATTCCTATCTTCTCCCGCACTTCCATGGAAACGAGCTCAAAGCACTCACTCCCATTACTAAAGTATTCAGATGCATCATGAATATTGGATTATTTGTGAATATTCTCTGAGCCTTGGCGGATGCCTTCAACACTTCCTGGAGGTCATCATTAAAATGAAATGTGGAGCGAGATGAGTGGGCCTGATTGTGTGCAAATGGGGAAAGAGAGTTCAAAGAGCCTTTCACCTGAACTCAGAACTTTGAGTGTTAGTCTCAATATGTCCCTCTGCGGGGTTTCATACATTAATTCTCTCAAATCCTTTGATGACAACTTCATAAGACTCGAACTACAATCCTCCTTCAATGCACTCCTTATGACTTCTGACGAAGGCTGGGCTGGGAAAGTAATTATATGCCACGAGCTCCGCTCTGCAGCTGGGAACTAACTTCCACTCCAATGGAATCAAATGTCACTTCATTAGAATTCTATGAACTCATATCTGATTTCAGAAGGCGGATTTCATGCAGACGTTGACATTCCCATAATCTCAAAATTCAATGCTCACTCGTGTGACCATTATTATTTCCCATTTGGGGTTCTGAGTAACATGTAATGTTATCAAGATATAGATCTCTGAGTCCTTTCTACGCTTACACTTGAACAAATACACTGATGCACGAGTATGACAACATAAGTGAATTAAACCTTGTGTACTTAAACTATACAGCTCCCAAGAATCTATTCTAGAATTTAGAAATATGTATTTCCTGTAAAGTTGTTACAATGAACTCAGTTGGAGCATGTGCAATTTTGCACAATTAACTACTAATATTTGATTTAGTGTGTCTACTGGAAACTATTGCAAAAAGTACCCTGAAATACGAGTTTACCCAAAATGCCATTTTTTTCTGGGACAATTTATGTGTGTGGTGTTCTAAAAAAACACATGATCCGCTGAGTGTTCCAGCACGGAGCATGATATACGACCAAAGTTTTCTGCGTAATTCCCTTGGAAGTCAAAAAGTGTTGGATTACTGTGCTCCAAACGGAAAAGTGAAAATGAAGAAGAAAGCTGGGTCAGATTGAAAAAGTCAAAGTGTAGTCTATTCCTGCCTTCTCGATAGGCTTCGAAGATCCCTGGGCTTAGCTCTAAAAGATGAAAGTGTCCATCCAGCCTGTCTCTGTCCAACTGATCTCCTTTCTTCAATGTTAAGTCTCAAAAAGTAAAGGCTTCCGAACAGCCTCAAGCTCCTCAGCCGAGAAAGGTATAATTGGAAGTGACTGAGAAGCCGAGTGGAGGCTGTAAATATTGATAAGAAAGGTATTTTTAAGTTGATCCACTCCCGAGTACTTATCAACAGCCCGACCATCTCTCAGCCTTGTCTTTTTTCTGGAGAACAAAAAAAGTTGAGCCAGGGTTTTCCCGTAATGAGCCTACTAAAGTTTCATCAGTGTCTGGAGAAATGAGAAGATGAAATCAGGACTCATGTTCAATTTCTTCCACTGACTTTCTACGGATATTTAGGCATGTGAAGTCCCTAGCTGCTCTTTTTGCACGGGCTGGATTTTATGTACTTACCCACAGGAGCTTAACCTCCCAGTAATGACGGCTTATAAGCTACGCTACGCCTAGAGACCTAGCACAATTTCATTAGGAAACTGTATAGAAAAAGGTGGCATTGGCACTGGGAATACTAAATGAATTGCAGTAGGTACAGCTTCCAGAGGCCCAAATAAAAGTCAAAGTAAAGTCGTTTAATTGACCATCCAAGTAGGTCATAGAAATATTTTTATGGTTAGGGAGAGGGAGATTGTATTTCGATGAAGAGTCTCGATTTTATGCATTTTCTTGGTTCTCGCTCAAATGTTTTTACAGCTTCTTACCTTGGCTCGGTGTTTGTTCGAACGTAAAATATTTATTGAGCAATTTAAATTCCCATTCCAGGGTGACGAGGCAAATTTACTCTAGCTAATACACCTATTTTGTGCAATGAGACTACACGAGGCAAGAGGGACTCTGGAAAAGGCAATGTATGTACGTATTCCATTGGGGACTCTACTCCGCCGCTTCGTCCTCATATCCCTTTCAACTTCTATCAAATTCAAACATTTAACTTGGAACTATTACATAAAAAACGGGAGTCAGAATTGAAGTCATCTTAAAAATAACCTACAACCCATTGCACGAAGACCATGATCATAAACTATGTAGTGGAATTTCAGTTGAGGGAGGCATAATAAAGTGGTGTATTCTACAAAAAGCATTACGTTTTACAGGTTCTGTAAAATTCGTATTTCGGAATAGAACTACGGTGTATATTCATGCGGCTCACCTGGTATTTTTTCCCATTGGAAGTACGGAAGATCTCCTTCTGTCTATCCACATCATAGTTGTAGTAAATGGAGGCAATTCCCAAGACAAGAATTATTCCAGCCGGAATAGGTCCCGTGGACGGAACATGATAGACAAAGTAGTAGGAAGAATAAGTGTAGAACGACGGGACCCAGACGAGACAACCCCAGCAAATGTAATAACCAGCTCGGTCCAGCGTAATGTCCAGCGTATTAAAATAGCCCGTCTCCCAGTGGTAGAACTTGTAGAGGTAAATGGTCTGCAGAATCGTAGTCACCAGATGACCCTCGTCAAACCCATGGAGCTGGTATAAGGCAACAAATCAGTATTAGGAATTATAATGTCGTTCAACCCAATCCATCCCAATTTGTAGCTACGATTATAACGATCTCAGTTAAAATATAGTAAGTGCGTCGGCACTCCAAAAGAGCTAATACTTTAGAAGCAGCCATTTCCAGAAATAGCTGCACACAATTCATATAAATAATATATATAATTGAATAGAGGAACGTATTAAGTTGATGACAAATTCCGCTTGGGTTGTTCGTTTGTACTTATTCGAAGTTATTTTTATTTTACCACGCAGGCCGCGACGAAGTGGTTGAGAACGAACCACTGCCAGAGCATGAGACCAATACGACAGTTGGTAAGTTGCTTCACGTCAACCCCGACGAGCCTTGGATGAATTTCCATTCCACGGTAGAACTCGTGCGCCAGTGGGTATCTCTAGACAAAATTGAAAGGAAAACAAGAAGGATGAGCTTTGGGCTACGGAGAAAGGCATAAGAGGAATATTCCATTAGACACTGCATGCAATTCCTTTCGACCGAGTGATGACTTTGTTGCATCCACATCCACACCCTGGCCTTTTGTCTAATTCCCCGATTTATCTGACACTATGTCGTAGTACAGCCCTGCGCCGTGTATTGACCTATGCATTTATTTCGATTCTGAAGCTCACAAAATTTTGAAACCATGAAAGCACATGTCTGAATATTAGTCAGTTACGCGGTCAATTAAGTACCTCTCATAACCTAAGAATATTTTTACAAAACGAATCGAACATTTTTTATAATTCATTTACACACAATTCGTGCAGAAACAGTTAGTACCTAAATGTCGCCAAAAGAATTGAACTCGCTCCAGTGTGTTTAGGTTAGATTATTTCTAACAGCCTATCTGTCACCTCTAAACTGTTCAGAATACACTGAGAACTGAAAAAAAAAACATAATTCACACTGCCACACATAAAATTCGGCTCATTTAACCGGGTCGTTTTACTACTTAAACATGAGTGATGGCATGGTAAGCGTTTCAAAGCTGTAAAACTGTATTTTCGGCTAGCTCAAGACTTAAAACGAATAGAAGCAAAGCACCAGGTGAGCTAATGCTTCATTAAAATCATTTTCTCATCAGGTGTAACGCTGTGAAAACACATTTGAGATTTGAAGAATAATGCTGGAACTACGACGTACTTTCTCTCTGTTCGTAGGATTTTCCGCTGGCGGCGATATGTTTTCTCTCGACCGACTAAATAAACTGGAACGGAGAGAGTGTGAAGTAAGCAGTACTCTCTCCAATATCCTCTCTGCTTTATACTCGCTTATAAATATGTACAACATCATCCCAGTCCCAGTGCAGAGAAAGTACTGCACGGTAAAAATGGTTACAAATGCAGGTAATGTACAGGGCTAGGGATTGGTTCTAGGCGTTTATATTTCTAACGGATGGGATTCGTGATATGTCCCCGAATATGAGGGGCTATGCGGCTATTTCGTAGGCGTTATCTAGATTATTAGAGTAGGACCAGGGTATATAAATGAATACTACATACTACAGTAAAATACGTCGTAGGACGGAATACGGAATACTTAAGTTTGAGTATGTAACGTTAAGGCTCTTCTAATGAGCGAGTACACGAACTTTTCTAATTCCTTCAATCGTGTTAAATGCGCGATAGGCAAGTCACTCTGTCACTGCCTCTTTTGTTTCTGGAATTTGGTAATTGTGAAAAATGAAGTGGTATGGTCTATGCAGATTATTAGAGTAGGAGCTAATAGATTGGGTGTGATGGCACAAGTTTGAAAGCAACAACGGTACAATATCGAGGGCGGTGGTGCCAGATTAAGCGCAGCGGCATAAAATTGAGGCCGCGCAATATTGAAGGCAACGGCACAATATGGGGGGCGAAGGCGCAAGGTTGAGGGCGACGGCGTTATTTGAGTACCATGCGAATCTGTTATTCCGATCGTAGATCGGGGATGCGTCTCGTACTTCAAATAAGATCGTTAGGTTAGTAATCCTTACGATAGCCGCAAACTTAACAAATCCATAATATGGGGTAGTGTAATATATGTATTTTTGCACCCTAGTTTGGATCAACTGAACATAATGTATTCCTAGGTAACCCTGTACATCGCGTTGCAGTTGAGGCTATTTTGCCCGTTCAGCCGGAGAAAGTGAGTGATGACAGGTTTTGGCAGAAATAGTCCGGGAATCATCCTGCTCCGTCCTGATCCAGATCATCAGCCGAGATCTGTCAGCCGCTTGTGTAAAGCTCTTAATACCCGCTTCTCAGTTCACTGCTGAACTCCGCCCGACTGCGGTATAATAAATGCATTTTTCTTTTGTCACATTCCCATTACCATTGCAAATGATACGGCATCCGGGCATACTTCCCTTTTATATCCAACCCGCTTCAACGTATTTCTGCATAATTAAATATGCAGTGGCTAAGTACTTGAATCCTGCGGCTAGGAGTGGATAATGTATGCAATATTCCCATTCCTGTTTTGTGAAACATAGCTGGGAAAGAACATTTCCTGGGAAATCATCTATTTTCACCGTAAAATGTTAACTATTTTCCTTTTCATTTAAGAAAAACATGAATTTTTCCATAAACTTTATGACTCTGGCCATCTCTCGACGAGGCTCAACTAGTTTCGTTCCGCTTGATATTCATGGCTTTCATAGTGAGCTATAAACGGATACTTGCCGGATATAATGTAGGGAGCAGATGTACGAAATTACTATTGGCTTCAGAATACGGTTCCAGAAAGCTTACCTCAGAACGTAAATAGGGATCTTCTTCATATTTCTTCAGCTTGGCTTTAACGAGGAGCAGGAGGCAGAGGAGCAGTGCTACCAAATTCAGTCCTCCAAGAATTGGTCCAGTATTTTCATAAATGGCCACACAAACCGTCGGCTCCAAGCCGGCAATAAGGCCAAATGCAACCAGACTTGCAAAGTAGTACAATTCTCCATTCGCCTAGGACATAAATAAAACTTGATTTGAAATATTTAATAAATATTTTTCAAAATCTATTTTTGCTTGAAATCAGACTTTTCATGTCAGAACTGAAAATAAAAAGTATGCGGTGGCATAGTTTTCAAGTTTAGGTTTATTTTCACTTAATGCAGTAATACGCCCTCCAAGCTTGACTTTGGGTCAAATCACTGGACAAATCTTTCTCTGGTTATGCTCATCATTAGTCTTACATCTTGGTTTATCCTAATATCATACAGGAAGTTTTGGCTCATTTTGACCCTTTGACCTTGATCTGGGCCAAAAGGTGTCAGCAATTGCGTAAAATTTCTCCCTAACCATAGTCCAATCTAGGTTTTTATTGTTCATAGATTCCTGATTCTGGTGCAAAATTGAAAGAGTTAAAGTTTCTGGAGTTTTCAGGGTCACTTATGGTCATCAATACTTCATTTGTTACTTTGACCAATGGCGAACATTTTAAGCTATCTTCCCCTTACTCCCCTATCAGTGCAGAGATACAGTAGATCTGGATAGGCGGATGGAAACTCCAAACTATAGACTAGATACAATAGCAGGCTCCTGAAAAGCTGACATTCATTCCAGGGGAAATCTTCAACGCATCTTTATTCAAGATCGTGTGCATGTGCATGACATTATACAATACAGTTTTCTGGGGGAATATTATCATAAATAAATATAAATACACTATTTAAACCTATTCTTCTACGCAAATCAAAATATCAACCTAGTGGAATGTCAGCCTTCCAACAACGTATCTGTATTATCGCTGGGTCAAGTGGTTTTCCCAAGCGAGCGGCTCTCAATCTCCATGTATTATGCTTATGATGTAAGATGTAACGCGTGGCTGCATGGCACATTAGTGCACACTACTAGTAACAAGTAAACCTTAGTATAAGCTCCTACTCAAATGCATGCCGTCTAGACACGTTCACCTTGATCTGCTTGTAAAATGCTACTGAACAAATTGTGATACGCACCGTAATTACTCAACGCATCAATTCTCATATATGAATTACTCCATAACTAAATACATGGTAATCCCAAAATTTCAGGTGGAAACCTGGGAATGTTGAATCTAATACATACATTAGAGCACGGTGCCTAACAAATATGCATGAGTTGATTTTGGTAGGATTTAAAACACAAAACAATTTCTCAATATTATTTCCTTACTCACCTTGTACACGGGAACATATCCAAAACTTGTTTTTGGGCCTAGGAACTTTTTACCCGGAATCCACAACCAAATCAGAGCCCATGCCACCACACTTCCAATTACTTTCCAGGCAAATAAGTTCCCGAATAAATGGGAGACTTCATAGGGCTTCCCTGGATTTCCTTTTTCCACCAAAAACTGAACACAGGCTGTGAAGAGGACAAGGAAGACCGGCGGAACCAAGTTGTAGTTGGCCCATTTCAACAAGTCGGACACCATTCTGCCAATTCCCAATTGTCACAGCCACTTCAGCCTCAACCACAATCGACGAGCAAGTGTCAAGCTTTCCACCTGCCTCCCTCGACTAAATCAGACTCATTTTTGAGCTGACAAGGACTTATCGCATGGAACTTGGAACCCTGGAGCTTGGGTAATTAGAAACAATAGAGACTCACAATCAAATACCAAATCTTGATGGGAACAAGTGGAGCTGCTCAGGCATGGGAATGGCGCTTGGCTTGCATGTGCTGTGCTATACTTCTGATTTCTGATTTGAGGTACCTTCGTCTTCACACACGAGCACGATACACGATACACACACGTTACTTAATTTTCCTTGCCTCCGTGTTGTCTGCATTCAACTTCAACACTGCGTATGGCGTTATGTAATTAAATATGATTGCTGACGACGGTAGTGTAACTGTAAAGGACGAGTATAAAAAGATACACTCTGTATATTTGCTCATTGATATAATGCTTGAGTTGACTTTTGGCCATACGCTAACTTGTACTACAGACAGTAAGTACTACATGGAGATGAGAGAAAAAAATACATGAATGTTGAGATAGACTACTACATAGTAGACATTACACTTGCATTTTGCATTGAGTCAGTTTGAGAATAATAGGCTATTGCTATTATGCATAGCACTACCCTATCACTGCCACTAAACCCTATTTAACAGTAAAACTACCCTTCACATTTCACATGCCAAACCCCTCAAATGCAAAATGCAAGGCGCCGGATTGGGTGCGAATACTCGAGTTTTCACCAATTTTATATCTCATTTAAAAAAGTTACAAGTGTACCAATAATTCAATGGCCAGGGCTGATTCTAGGGTTGTGAGAATAGTGAGAATTAAATAAGTGGGACGAGCTAACGCAGGAAAGTACTGTCCCACTAATCAGGATTCCTATTAATGATTAAGGGGGTTGGGGAAACTGGAAAATCAACAACAGTTCTTGGTTTACCCTATCATTTGGGAACTGTGTTATGTTATAACTTACAGCCAAGTTCAACCGTACAACCGTTGTTTAAACGCAGGGTCAAGTACGAAACTGATAGTTAAATAATGTCAGTGTACCTTTTCACGACTTCAAGCGAATAGTAGCTGCATATCTATACATAAATAATTGTCATAAATCAAATGGATTTTCGTGAAATTCAAAGTTGTGAGCCTCTGCTCCAGCAAACCTCCTGCAAACATTTGCACCCAATTAAATTATCCAAGTTCTGCTACATGTTGCTAACACGGACCAACGAAGGCTGTCTGTTTCATCTATCAGGATAACCCCCTTAACACGTTCCCACTTATTCAATTCCCCCTTTATTAGAATAATTCATGTTCAGCTTCATGTAAAAATGCCAACAAAGCTGAAGCCACGACTTGTCTCGTTTGGCTATATTTCAATATAAATGTGAATTACAACAAGCTATTTGAAAACAGTATTATTGCCATACTTACGTTGTGATTGTGAGTGTTAGTCCTGAAATAATTTTCGAATTAGTAAGTAAGCATTAACAGATATTAGAGATTGACATCGTGGGAAAGTCAAGGAATGCAATTTAAATACACGCTTAGCATTTTTAAGGTCTTGAGAAATATTGGCAACGGATTAGGTGTTAAAATACAAACGTCGAGGATATATATTCCAGTCTGCAATAATTATCCCATTATGTTTTAATATTATAGCAAAAGGTCACAGGACAACCAACCCACAATTAGGATTTATGCCCTTCGCTTGATCTTCTTCATCGTCACATAACCATTATTAGATCCAAAAAGAGCTGACACCATGACATGGAAAATGCAATTACTATCTTAAGGCCATTCTTTTGTTTGATGTGTCGCGCCCTGCTCCTACAAATAACAGCATGGACTAAGTTTAAAAGTCCCTTGCAAGGGTCAAGCACTTGACCTGGCACGTTGTTGAATACTCTTTGGAAAGCTTAAATTCCAGTGATCAAACGTTACAGTTATCTATTGAATAGGAATTGACTTACCCACAGGCACAAGACAAGCGTCGTTGAAAAATAGAATTAACTAAAAACTAAGTTAAGTCTGACTTAATGGACTTAAAAACTTAAAAACTTAGATTCTAATTTTAAAAAGTATTCTGGTCAACATTTGCCTCTTTACGTTTTTGAAAATAGTAACTGCGAATGGAGTTAGTCAGTTACAAAAACTAGAAATTGAGTCCAGGAGCTCACCGACAGTCAACAGTAGTGAGCAAACAAAGGCCGCTCGCTCGGTTTAGTTGCATGTACCCACCCAGTCAGTTCAATACTATTCATTTTATAACTTAGTTGATAATTTATTTATTTGTTGACATATTATTACGTGGAAGCCTGAATAAAGGAATTATATATTCATCTAGGTATATTTATTCAATCGCCTGCTATGTATAACGGTCCTAATGACGACTCCTGTCTCAATCTACATATCTCTATCACTCACTGTGTCCGGTGTTGACATACCCACCGTATTTTCTGCTCTACTGCAACAGAAATATGGCAAGCGTATTTTAAGAAATACTCAGCTTGATGGGAGCTCTACTGCTTCCAGATTCAGATTCCAAAAACTTTTGTTTCTTGACAGAATTTCAAAAGTCAGTCACGTCGAGTGCATAGATTCGCATGGGAATAAATCCACTTACGCCTCTACGTATTTCCGATTTCCACAATTGTAAAAATCAATTTATAAAATTTGAATTTGTAAAAATCAATTTCCACAATTGGAATTTGAAAAATTAAAACTTGAGAAAAACTAATTCTGGTATTAGGTACTAAGCTATTCATGATCACTTTTAGGCAGGGTCAAGGATCAAACAACTTTGACCCTACATTTTTATTGGATGTGTGAAACTAATAATGAGCATTTTAAAACACAGATTTGATCAGTTATATGACTATGTACTTAAGGTCAAAATGGCCCCACTTCAGCGTCGATTAGCTAGTAGCACTAACTGAGTGCAAAGGTATAATAAAACGCAGAATATATAGTAAAATAGAGATATTAAACATAGCAGTTCGAATAAGGGACCGTGCTGAGCAGAATCTCCTGCCCTCCTGCCTACTTGTAGTGCAGTAGTAGTCGCCACTGCAAAAGTGAAAGGGAAATAAAAAGGGGCGACATGGGCATTGGGCATGGGACAGAACGACGAGTTTGGTAAATTCCCCGATTTTCATGAATGAAACACTATCACACAGTCTCTGCTCGATAAAGAAAATAATGTTCATGAAATGTCCGTGATAATTTGAAAATGATAAGGAAAATAACCATCTTTAACACAATCTTCGAAATTAAACACTCCAAAGCATATTTAGAATTACTACCAAGCCAGCCCACATTAGTTCTAGGAAATAAATGCTACTACCTATATAGTATTTTACGAAGTGTATTAAATTAAGCTAGCCTAAGCAAATGCAAGGAAACACGCCTTTGGTTTTGTAGATAGAAATAAACGAATCCAATTGTTCTAACTCGACCAGCACACAAAAGCTGCTCGCCTGTGAAAAAGAGAGCACTTTTGTGTAAATTCTAATCATGTAAAGACAAAGCTAAATAATAAATCGTGCGGGTTGCCGTTTGGAATGCAATCAACAGCATCGCCTCCATAATGCTCAACTTATTTTAGCCAGACTCGATTTTCCGAAAATTTCGAAATGTTATTAATTGGAATTATATATCTTTAGCCAAAAGTCCATAGGGATTTTAAGAAACATTAACTAACCTAAATTAAACAAACTGCGTTGGAGGCGGTCAAGGAAGTGTTAATGTACATATTTGGAGGCACCAAGTAGTGCGTTTTACAGAGATGGGTAAAGGGATGTTTTTATTTCCAGATGAGAGCAAGTAATTAAAAGTCTGACTAAGTACCGAGAATCTGAATTTCTGCTTTCAAACAGAAATCCTAATAATACCCTAACTAAATGTATCGAATAACGTTCGTAAACTGAATAACTCATGTTTTAGTGTTTGGAAATGATGGAAATATCTCCCTGACGCAGAGTTCGGGGAATATAGTAGGTAGCTTTGACGCTGTCGTCCGTGTTGAAAGCCTGATCCTTCAAGTACTCGGCCCATACCATCCACCAAGTCCAATTGGGTTGCCTATTAAGTATATCTGGGGTCGGAATGGCACCGACTTCTCCGAGCGCAATTGGCTTCCCTCCGGCGACAGTCAGCATTTTCTGGTAATGGTCATCTGAAGAAAATTTGTTCACCCAAACGTCGAGTGTTGCTACGTCAACAAATTCATCCCCGGGCCAATAATCTCCGATGGAATCCATTTGGACGTCCTTGACGCACCAGGCCCAAACCAGGTTGGTCAGCCCATGGTATTCCGCCAAGTACCAATGCGTGATCCTATACAAATATACATTGGTGTTATTAGTTACGCTGACACTCCGTAATTCTAGCAAGATTTTAACAAATTCAACGCAAACCTGTACAACTGTCGACTTCCGGTAGCTCCTGGCCTTCCACCCCACCAGGACCAGGCTTCATTGATTTCGTGAACAGGTCGGAAGATTGCAACGACACCAGCGTCTTGTAGTTGTTTCAAGTATGGCACAATAGTGTCCAGGCGAGCCTTCCATTTATTATGAAGATCACCCTCAGCTGTAACCAGATCACTCCATTGATTATCGTCCAAATGACTCAGGATTCCATCACTGTCCCAGTTACACGTCTCACCAACCGTTGGTGGGCAAACGTGCCTGAAATAAAAGAGCAGACACCAGTTACGGAATTTTACTACCAAAACCTAAGAGAGCAAATTACCAAATTAATAATTATATAATTAGAGACTACTTTATCGGGCATCAAATTACTTGCGATAATAAAAATTTATTGGACAAAAATTCGTTGGCAAGTTTCGAATTGTATATGCAATTAATTACCAAGTCAGTGCAACAACGGAACCAGCATTCCACTGTCGAATGGCTTCATCGATCATCGTCTGACGATTTTGCACGTCATCGGGAAGAAATAGGAAGTCGCCACCCCAGAGCCCCGGACTGAGTCCAGTAATGTCCTTAACCACACGGCTCCATTTTGTTGGGTCGGAATTAGGTTCTCGATTATGCTGACCTGAAATCGTGCTTGTACCAGAAATGGTGGCCAGGTATTGTATAAATTCAGCTCTATCCAACGCCGTGCCTGCAAAACAATGGAATTTATTCATTTGGATTTCTCCATACAATATGAAATACAAGTACCTTGTACAATATAACTGATTGGCCCAATAACGGATAATTGTCAAATTAAAGGCAAACTTACTGGAAGCTAATCCAGCAATGATACAAAGACTAATGAGAAGGGCCGACTGCATTTTAAACATTGTTGAGACTTTCCAGGCCTGATCACAACAAATTAATAAATACTTCTGAGTTTACAAATATAGGCGTGGGCAGTATTTATATTTATGCAGACAGGTGAAGACTATCAATCCAATTATGTAACTATTTTGACAAGTATTGTCGTCCACCTCATACTGTTGAAAAATTCCTGTTAGTATAATACTGTTCTGGAAAGATAGTGAATAACGATATAAATAGTAGATGTACATAACTTATCAAGTGTCCGTTTTCCTGAAGTGTTTTTTGTTCATTTCGAAGCGAATTGCGCAATATCCAACCTTACAGCAGTTACGGCTGTAAGTGTAACAGTTTTTGGTGGACTCATAATTGTACTTTAAACTTGTCGCTTGTCATGCAAACATTATCTGCGAGATTAAACTTTTTTAATTTGATTAAATTTTCAATCATATTATAAGGAACATAGAATTCCAGCGTGTACACAAGCTTCTCGAAAAGCCACACTGTAAATGATTTGGACCTTCGAGTTCAATAACTACTAACTTGTAATTGTAACTAATGGATGAATGATTATTTAAGTATAGGTAACTGTCATTTTAGATACAATACATCCACAGTTACGAGTTAATACTTATGACTGTTATTTATGATTATTATTTATGTAAAAATAAATAATCGAAATGCTCCATGCCCAGCTCAGATATTGGGAAAGCATTGACAAACAATTTGCTACGGCGCAATCGAATATTATTTTACTTATTGAAACAGGTAATATAATTTTATTTTACTTATTAATACAATTGAATTTGATTTTACTAAGTAATAAGTAATAAAGTATCTTATTGACACAAACTATGTTGGTTGTTTTTGAATTGTGATCATGCTCCTGAATCGTGTAGCTACATATTCATAAACGAATGGCTTTCCACTGTCACTTACTTAAATGTAAAATATATTAATATTTTCTGCAGGCAGGTCAGTGGAAAAGTATTCGATTTCCCGATCAACTTATGCTTCCTGCTGTTTGTCTCAAACGCATGTGATTTCCTAGTGGAGGCCGAGGTCAAGGAAACCAAGCTTACTTTGAGATAGTACGAATCGACTATTGTTGCCCGCACATTATACTGTACGCACGTATGTACTTATCATCACTTCAATTGGAAGTGACTCGGGATCGGGATAACGACGTAAACAGGCGGTAGAACAAAATAAGCTTACCTATACTTATACCTAACATAGAATCTAAGGAAATCTCACCTGCCATGATATTGGCATAGTCCCGTTGTCCCGTATGAGTCCACGAAAATTCATAGCGCCCAATTCACAATGCATAGTCACTATCACAATATGTATAGTTACCATCATCGCATCGGTAGGTATATAATTATATCAATGGTATTTAGGTCTTGCAGGTTAGGATTAGGTCTTACGTAATAATTTTCCATCAATTTTGTACGAAATTAAATTTTTAAGACTATAAATTGTGGCCGATCTGAAGTGTCACAACTTTGAATTGGGCGCTATCACCTAGTATAACGACGTTAATGAATCGCTGGTGTATCCATCTATCCTCCTATCAGTCCGAAGTTTTCACAAACGGAACGGGACTGGGACTTGACAGAAGCGTGATAAACCTAATCCTAATACCGGTTTGATGTGGGCACTACTACTTTCAGATTCAGATTCCAAGAACTGTTGTTTGTTGACAGAATTTCAAAAACCAGGCACGCCGGTTGTTGGCATGATAATAAAAGTACTTACAACTATAAGCTCTCGGTTAAAATTCAATTTGTAAAAATTAATTTCCAGAATTGAGTCGGTAAGAACTTTGTAACAGTAGAGTGTGAGTCGCCGTATCAACGTTGCAAGGAAATGTAGGTATCTTATTCAAAGGTAAATGTAAATGGAACCATTATTATTCAACTCACCCCAATCTGATGACCTGCTGAAGCCTATCTGACTCACAATTTAGCTTATTTTGTGGTGTGTGGGTGCATGTGCGTAGACACGCATTTTTCTTTCTGTCGAAGTTTTAATTCTGCTTCTGATTTATTGCTATAGTATATTCTGTAATGACGGGCTAAAAATAGATTATAGGCACATATTTTCGTGGAATTTGCAACCAGCTCAGTTACACCCAGCAGCAGTGCTTGGCACTGATTCTTAGGCCAGCTAGTTAATCATAACAGTATAGCTAATTGCCCAGGTGTGAATTGTCGGGATACCGTCCCGTTTCCGTGTCTTTCGGCCTGGGCTATTATGCTACTGTTATATGCATGGAAGTAGGGTAGAATTAACAGCAGTAGATTCGGGATGGGGACAGGGCAAGGGGAGAGACAGGTAAGAATTTTCCCATCATGCATCATGCAATGCTTTCATCAGCCAGGCCGGCGTCCTTAGCCCTTATCGCTATGAAAGTAAAGACATAGATTACGGAATCGGAATACGGAGGAAAAAGCGGAACTCTTGTGCTGTGTTTGTGTGTGTGCATGGATATAGGAGGGAAAAAGCGAGGCAAAACGGCCGGCAGAACCCTGGAAAGACCTTTATGTCTTTGTCCTTAGAAACCCTCGCCTTCTCCGTCCTGTTTCCTGATTAGCATTTCACCAATTTTCTGATCAAGCAAGCTCCCAGACTAGACGTCGCCAGTCGCCAATCAATCCCAGCCCTGCTGCTCTACTCATCATAACTCACAACCACAAACACAACTGAAGAAATCAGAGAAGCCAGAAGAGATCAGTGCTCAAGTTATTAATCTGGACTGGACGAAACGTGTTCTGCCTGCAGTTCTAATAACTCCAAGTAAGTTCTTCCTTTTTCAAAACCAACTCGACGCTTTTATTACTAAATATAATTTATCCGGTGACAAGAGATTCTTCTCATTTTTAAAAGTTCAACATTGACATCAACAACAATAGTTTTATAGTTCCAACAAAGCACAAGAGTTTTAAGGTATGTTGTAAAATAATTAAGCTACTAATAATGCAATCACCACTGATTAAGTTATTTGCGCCAAGTTTCTTCCTTTCTTTGATTGTTTGTACACATTTACATAAGATTCGAGTCCTCATTCGTTACGTTGCTCGTGTTCTCGAGATTGGCTTAATTCTTTTTTAGCCGAACAGGTCACAAAAGCGACCGAAGATACAATTACTTAACGATTAAGTGTGTACAACATATACAAAAAGGGTTCTACTAATGTTTTTATTCATATGATTCATGGTCATGGTAAGTAAGTACTGGTAAATAGCAATAATAAATACAGACATGCAACAGAACTTTAGTTTCCGTTTTCAGTTCGTAATAGGCTACGCTTATGCAGACATGTTGCGCTCAATAAGTTTTCCAGATAACAGCAGCAAATTGAGCACCTATGAATTTAGAATATTAAATAGATTGTTGAGCATTTTCATTCCATATTCCGATTTGCGATATTATAGGGATAACGAAAAGGTGATGTACGGATTCGTACATGTTACTTTGGTTCAACTTGAAGGTCGAGTCGTTGAACTTAGGTTAGCGTACCTGGGACAGGGACCTACGGGAATCTGGATTTAAGCAAAGCAATATTTCATGGATATAAGTAATAGTTAAGATATCAGTATATCAGTATATATAGTATCAGATATCATAACTTTTTTTGAATTTTGCATAATACTTCAGATTCCAAGGTTGTAGTTGTGTGTTGTGTATGTACTTATCGTATTTTAATGTGTTCTTGATTTGCCAACAAATATTCCGCTTGTGATTGGGAACCTGTGACTTGTGACGGAATAGTGTTATATAGAAAATTGGTGGGCTGACAGATATGCCGTGTGCGATCACGAGGAAAACTGATTTTAAAAAATTCTGAAAAAACCAAAGTTTTAATGAATCTATTGCTGGCGTTTTGGAAAACCTAACCAAACCTAAGTGGAATTATAAATAACCCTTAAAAGGCCCGTGATCGCAACAGATCACGAGACATCAGTAAGTACCGAAAATCATTTGAAGGAGTAAGTAGATATTTTTATGCATCCGTATAAAGTCTCCTCTCATTTATTCACATTTTTCGTCTATAAATATTCCGCTTGCATGGTTTTGATGTTTTTGCACTGATTTCTGAACAGAAATAGCGTTATCTTTCTCATCTAACTAATTTGTGCTTTCTGTTAGCTTCACTTTCTTGTATGAATTTATAACTTCGTATTAGATAGGACCTCTAGTATGAAATTGAGAACTGATGTTGCTCTTTCTACTCAGTTGCTGGCGTGCAGAGACTAGTTTATTCTTGTATAATGACGCCCTGTGCAGTTATCCTGTTCTGAATTTATGTCATTATAGTTTACTTACATTTTTTCCAATCTTCTTCAAGTTAGGGTTAGGACTAGCCACATGAGTAATAAAAAAAAACCTAGATTAGTAGTAAAATTTATAAAATGTTATCTTCAATTATAAATTGCGTTTGTACAATCCCTGGGGTATTTTAACGAACAGAATGTGGAATTAATAAGCGGTTTATTTTGAGTAAATAACCGGAATTGCCTCTGAAATAGCGTGAATAAATTAAATTCAATGATTCTAACGGAATAGATCCTCAATTAGTAATTACTTGATCATGACCATACGGCACAGGGGCGTCAATTCCGGGCATACTGTCTCAAATTAGTGATGTAGGAAATACTATATTTTTAGGGCCTATATAAGGATCTTTAAGGTTAGGTAATTTATTATTTCATCCATTATTTCTTCATGACATTGCAATAATTGATTAGACCAATTGTCGGCTGCTTGCTTCATTCAACGCGGATAAACTGCAGCCGAGATTTCTGGGTGTTATACGAGCTTATTACATATAATGTCAATTCAATATTGTCTCAAGCCAATTTACACTTCTCCCAATTAATAATTGTTCGACAGCTGACAGACTATCTTCATCGGCCCAAGGATTTTTGGGAGCATTTAGTATTTCAAAAGAACGACCTTCATTCCTTTCTGATGCACCTTTCTCAAAAGCTCATCAAGCCTTAAATCAACACATGAAGACATTATATAGCTGCTATACACTACAAGCTAGCATGTGGGCAAACCATATTTGAACACAGAAAAAAGCATCCCAGACTTAAGCGATTGCACATTGCATTGTAGGTAATAATAACAGCTAAATTACATGATTCCACGGCACGATAGAACATAACTTCACGTACATGCATAATAATAACATGATTAGGGATTCCTGACTTCCTTATAAGTACACGGCTCGACCTTTCGTTTCATTTCCAACGTCTGTTGATAATGTTTCACAGAAATACGCTTTTAATTATTTTTATCTTCTTCTGCTTGTTCTGGTGCATGTTGTACAAATTCCGAAGTGGAATGATTTTTATTTCTTCCTAAACTGACGCCGTGCGTACCTTGTTTCAGCCAGCCGTAATTCATTCAAAAATAACGCCAGTGACAGGAAGTGGCTTTAAATAGACGAATTCTGAACTTTCAAATCTGGTTGCACCGTATCCAAATATCTTACTCTTCGTATACTTTACAGAGTTATACTTTACACAAAGTATCTAAAACATGACAAACATTAAAATTCTAGTGTATGATCCACTCCATACGACAGAATGTTAGGATTAAGTACTACAACTTTATTAGCATGCGTTCATTTCACGTTCCCTTAAATTATTGAATCATCGAACTTGCGACCTAAGCAAGCAAAGCACTGACAAGTAACCAGTAATGCCCGTAATGCCTAGGGACTGAGCATGAAAATTCCTTATCCGAATCCGACAACTTGAACATAACTCAAATCGAGCTAGTGTTTTAAAAATGTTGGTATAGCGAATTTCACTCTACCTTATTTCCTTACAAACCAAATATATTTTATGCATTTAGTTCATATTCCTTCTCCCTATTATGTTTATAAAAGTATCAAGTTATACACAATATTTAGGACAAATGCATATGTATGGACGCGATAAAGGTTCTATACTATTCATGCATATGCATACATTTACATTATCATTTAAGGACAAAGTTTGTTAGCCTATTAAAGAATGACATGGGCTGAGACATGTCAAAGCTACGTTTCCTTTTTTGTTTCTAATCTCGTCACTGTCAGGTCTTAACCCGGGCCAGGATTGACATTGTCTCTTGTCTCATGAATATACAATCCTATAATGGATTCGAGTGATGTTGAATTGAAAAGTAGAATAAAGGGATCGACCCTTAATTCTTCATGCATATGGTTCTGTTTGTTTCAATTTACTATTCCGTGTTTCACTGCTGCTTATCGGGAATTAGTTTAGAGCCTGTCGCTTCGGCTGAACATTTGTTCGGATATAATTCTGCTTTTTCCTAAAATTGACGAGAATATAGTTGAATACGAATTACGGTAAGTACCACACTTCCCTGCAAAGAAGATCCATCGAAAACGTTCTCCTGCAAAAGCTCCTTCGAATAAGCTTCGGCTGAAATATTTTCGGCAAACCTAATGTAACTTTACAATGAGAAATACCCATACCAACCGATTACATGATATCCAACCTAACCTAACCTAAATCAATGTTACTGTAGCCTGACCACAATTCACAGTTTGAAGTCAAAACGTCTTCGAGGGAGCTTTCGCACCACCAAGAAAATTAGCAAAATGTGTGGACTACATGTAGCCCAACAACGTAAGTATATAATATTTGGATTTCCGTTCTATCCGCTTTCCATTAAAATGTTACTAAATTTCAAAAAATGGATTTATATATAATTTTAAATAAACATATAGATAAGGCCTATTATTCCCTCTCAACATCATTAGGCAGAGAACTGATGCGGATTTTAGTTCACTTATCTTAAGTCGCTCTGTTTACAACCCATCATAACAGAGATGAGAACAAGAGAGATAGAGTAATAGACGGCTTCAGTAAATTATATGAAATGACACGAACTGAAAGTGAACATGACAGATTGGATCTCCTCCCCAGCTTATGGCATACGGATTTAGCAGCTATGCGTACGTTGCGTTGAGGCATATCCACCACGCTCGTTTTGTAGTGCAACTTGTACAAGCCGTAACCAGGAGTGAGTCTTTTTTCGGTGCGTGCTATTACCAAACCCCCGAAATGTTGTTTCTTTCGGAGGTAAAAACCCATTCATGTATCTCATGAGTCACTCAACCCTACACATCCTACCATATTTCCCAACACAATTCCAAACCCAGACAGAACCCTAAAAACAGAGCTGGAAGGACATTTTTACTGTGTGGAACCAGATGAGGAGATAGGGATTGGACGGCCGCACTCACGATTAACGTCTAGCCAACGAGGTTTAATGTGTTTGTGTTGTAAGCACTCAAGAGTCTTCTGCTCTCCATGCTTCTGTTTGTCCTGGGAAAAGTGCAGTAAAAGTACCGAGAAAGGGTTCTGGACACTCGACCCCTAATTACACACTCCAAAAGACATGAATCCTGAGCACTCGACTCAATGCATGCCGGCCGAGTTGAACCATTTATTGCTTTTGGAGTGTGCTGGCTGCACCAATATCCTCAAGCTCATTACTTTTCCAATACTATGACGCCAAGAGGCGAATGAGAAGAAGAAATTACCTAAAATTGTTTGTAAATACATTGTACATCTGATAACTATCTTAAAATGGTGGAGATTTAAGGAGAATTTAGCGTCATATTATTCCCGTATGTAAAATTATCCTGGCACATAGGCTGTTAACTACAGAAATCTCTCGAGGATCTTAGAACTCGTGTCTGTAGTTTCTTCAGTTTAATTGGATCGTTTAAGCATGCCTATACTTCATACCCGTTAGGCCCTGCACATAAATCATTGCTAATTTCTGCCTTAGGTAATTCTCAAGGGTGAACTTAAGTTAAATTGAGATTTTTTGGCAGGAGAATTCCGTAGGTGTGTAGCAAATAATGTCTTGCTAGTTGTTCTGTGAATTGGAATTCGACACACGAACTGCGCATTGGTTTTCCCCATTAGCCACTAACCAAAGAGTGTTGATGGTCTCGAGTGGTCTTTTTGGTGGTTCTGAGATCCAAGATGAAAAAGGAAAAAAGCTGGAAACAAGGCGAAGAGGGCCGTTATAAATTTTAAGATTAAACTTTGAACCCTCTCTCTCTTGAGAGAGAAAGCTCACTTTCTCTCCTCGTCTTCACATTGTTACCAACACAGACTGCTTCGGAGAAACAATAATTTTGAGCAATTTCTTTGTACGTGAAGTTTTTGGCCACTATTTCTAACCCTTGTCTCTTCCGTCGCTCTTCCCTTCTCGACCCTTGCCCAAAAATCGGGCCTACTACGGCAGCTCGAGACCTAGAAGAGTAACGTAGCAGTTTGAAATGCAAATTCTGAAAATGTACAAATTCAAATATTCGGCTAAATATAAAACTGATTGAGATTGTAGTATTACTACAATTATTTTATATAGTAAATACTTAATATGCTTGCGTAAGACACATCACTTTCATAATATTTTGTCATTGTAAGCGCTGCACCAAAATATGGCATTGACTGTACGTCAGTTACACCATATGAATTTACCTCTGCGAGTATTGCTAGACCAACCTAATGTAGTTCACATTACATTTATGAGTAGGTAAGTATGTTTAAGATCAATAGGGAAGTGTTATACTCCGATTGCGTTCCAGTAAATTGACTCCAATTTTATATTTTACCTTACGTACGAACCTAAATTTAACCTAAACTAATAAACCATCTATGCACAATATAACCCCATGCAACCCAGATTAGCTGCACCGTTATTTGATGTTTCATCTGGCACAGATGAAACATCAAACACGGTGCTCGATTGTTAGGTTTGTGTTGTTGTTTGTGTTATGCGGATAATTGATACATTATTCAGCTAATAAGTAAACACACAGGCTGGTATGTAAATAACAATAGATTTTATCTATGTAAACCAGCAAAAAATACTAGCCAGAACATGCATACAACATACCTATACAAATCTACTATGCATGGATACTACGGAAGCCTTGTGCGTAATAATTCATATTTATTTATAAGCCGTGTTCTATAGTTCTGTATCATAAGCCATGACAGAGCATAAGCCCCTTCTGGTTTACGAGGAAGTTGAGACGAATGGGATCGATAGGAAATATAGGTACTTGGACTGCATACTTGATGATATTTACTCGAGTTCTCTTCTTTTTTCGGGGTTTTTATATATTTTCTCCCCTCCCTCGCTCTCTCACTTCATTTTTACAACTTTGGGGTTCTGATATGGTCTAGGACTGACTGGAAGGCAAACTACCTTAGTTAGTTTTCTCTCCCCTCCATGCATGCGGATGCCCGGAGCTCGAGAGACTCCATAAAATGTTGTCAAGTCAAATATTGTAGTAAACTGAAGGCAAAGGAAGACGTAAGGGAAGATATCAGATTGCACTCAAAGAGCCACCCTGCCCTTTCTCTTCTGCTCACAACTTCCTAGACCATGTTTTCACTTGATCTTGATCTTCAGATCCACTTCACAGATTTTGTTACTCTTACTCAGAATAGCCATACATCGCCTCCATTACCAGAACACTCAACAGCATTTCCCAAGAATACACAAATAGCATATTTTCCAGTTTTCAACTAAGTACACGCTTTTTTCTAGAGAAGTTAGGATTTGCAAACTAGATCGGAATAAGCATAACTGTATTTCTATGTATATTCATTCAATTATACATAAGAGGAATGATCTGGTTATTATAATGGATGAGAAACAGGAGTCAATTCCTGCGCCTGGCACTGTTTAATGTCTAAATATGATTCCATATTTTGCCCCAATTACTATTGTGCTCAACTTGACCTTATTAGCAGAGAGAATAAGGAAATCAGGGACGGTGCCAGGTGCAGACGTATTTGTCACAGCTCAGACTAGTTAACCAAAGGTAAAATCTCTGTCATCTACGAGGGTTACACAATTAACGTATTACGTGGGGCAAGTTGTGGTGGAGTCAGTTTCTTAACCGAAAATAATTCGCAAACGAATTTCAAGACAGTAAGGTCCATAGGGTGTAAAAACTCCGTTTGGAAAACTCTACGCTTAATACGAGGCGAGGTATGTATCATGAATTTAATTGAGTGCTTATCTTGGGGTATAGATACTGAGTCAGCGTTCCAGCCAGGCTGCTCATTTCATGTCGGAGAAAGTTTAAGAGCGGATTATATGTGCATTGTGCTACAGTAGAGGCATTTTTACTACTGTAGCCATATTCTGCTATTACTGGAAGTGGAATTAGAAGGGCTGGTTTTGAGTTAGGGTGGGTTGAGAGAGGCAGGAAGAATTACCCGGATTGGCAATGGGTCACTGTATCTCCTAATAGTTGTAGAGGGAGGGAAGGAGCTGTTTCGGTTCGTTTATGACACGAGCCAGAATCCTGGAGTGTATAACTGCCACACCAGCCGACTATCATTTCATTTTACTCAAGCCCGACACGGGGAGTCTCATCTACTAGATCCTAAAAATGCAGCGACTGCAGACAACCGAACAGGGCATTTCTCGTCAAAAGCGGTGTTATATTAGCTCAGGCTACCGCCAATGAGCTTGTATTTCATGTTAAGTAATATATCAGGGATATATGGAATTATCTTGTACAGGTTAGACTGGTTTAGCAGGTTAGGCTCATTAGGCTAGGTCAGGTGAAATGTCAAAATGGAGTAGATGTCAGGTTGCTCAATTGACATAGACTCGAGTTAATGTATCTGCTTATGAATTCCTCTAAAAACCGAACTGTAATTAATGTTCAGTAGAACCGCCCTGTACACTAAATGCATTTGTTACAATTTTAGCGTATTTCTGCCGACTTTGCTACGTACACGTACGCACTACGGTGCCATTGCCCTTCCCGATCCAGTAATCAAACGAGAAAGGAAATAAAAGTTTCCATGAGTCGTCATCGTCGTCATTGGACTTGGGAATGAAACAAAAAAGTTTCTCTTTTCGGTGTCTGCTTGTTGCATTGCATCGACGCGCAACCTGCCCAGTCCCAATGAGTCATGGTCATGTCATGTCATCGTGTGATGGGGAGAATGCATGTGTAATGCGCTCTGGGCTGCCCACATTGGCCGTGTCATTAAGAGACGCTAGACACGGTTCCACTTGAGAACCCTCTGAGCAGAATAGCCGGATAGCCTGGCCCAAAACAAATATAATTATTTCCTCCGCTCCTGGATCAGACTCAAGGTAGTGGTTACGTTTTCATTGTGAGGCCAATGCATGCATGCAGAAGGGATCCCACGCAGGACAAGTGCAAGGGCACCAAAGGAGGGGAAGGAAGTGCAAAGGGAATAAAGCCGGTTTTCAGAATCTTCCGCTTTCCAGTTCTATTGCCTTTTCCTTCCCTACCGCATTCGCCTCTATCGGATCTCCAAGCTTTCTCCGTGCTAACCATTTACTCTCTCTCTTTCCCACAGCCAATCAAGACTTCCAACTTCACCTTTGATCCACGAGGACTTTGTTCAGCTTACTTACCAGTGTTCAAGATGAGTTTCCTGAGACGTGAAGAGGCTGAGGCAAGAAGGTAAGAATACCATGAGTCATTTCTGCCTAATAATTGGTTCTCCTGCATTTTCACGTATCATCTAGTGGTCATCAAAATGGAAATCTGTCATGCATCCTTGGCTCAGTGATTTCTGACTTCCAGATTCACTAGCAGAAGGTTGCAAGTTGCATTACGTGTCATTCGAAATTGGTTTTCATAAAAAAAGAACAAGCGTGCAGATCATTCTAGTGGTCGGGGTTGGGATGTCGTCGTAGGAAAATGCTATTCATAGATATAAACTCAATGCATTATATGATGTCGAGTTTCCAATTTGGTTTGTGGAGGGATTTTCATGTGACTCAGGAAATAGCACATCGCTCGATTTTCAGCCAACAATAGATTTCGCAAGAAGCACTCTTCAATCCACTACCGTATTATTTCCCTAATTTCTGGGTGTACCATAGTGATACCTGCCTATTTTTCTCAAGTGAATAAAATTCGCAAAGAGCCAACTAAATACTTACCTAGAATTTTGGTGCACAGTTCGGATGATTCCAGTTTGGAGCTATTGTGCTTCATCAACGTCTCCGGTGGTATTTGGGCATTAGTAATGCTATTGACGTTAGTCCGCGTCGTGCCTCTTGTGTAAAATATCATATAAAAAAGAGTGTACATGGAACAGAACATTTTTTATTACTGTTAGAGTAGGAATAGGGCCGAGAGGTAAGCTTAGCACAAAGGTGGAATGGCATCATGAATTTCGTGAAGTAGAGACTTTAAATCAACTACACTCTTAATTGCTCACGTCTTGACATGTAAACTGTTTCTTTTCGTGATGACTGATGATAACAGTCGCATGATTAAATGTCGGAGTGATGTGATGAAGATGAAACTAATCCTTTTGTGTATCACCCTGATTGCAATTTGTGAGGCTGACATGGGGAAGCGGAAAAATTTCCCTGTGAAAGAGTCCCCTCCAAAATCCCAATTAGATTTTCGAAAAAGCTGCTATATGGAAGTTTCAGTTTTTTGCAATTTTACGTAAAACTCTTAAATTAGGGCCGGTTGGGGTTCAGTTGGGTTGATCCAGGTCAAGTATTGTGTATTGAATTCTTGTCTTCAATGTTTGAATCTGGCTTATGCGAGGTAACTTTTTGTAGGGAAATTCATGTAGAACCATGAGAACGGAATCGGCATGCCCAGGTTACTAACTACGGGTAAACACTACTTCTGTTCGAGTCGCATTCTCCGAATCGTAGGACATAGAACGAAATGACAAACAGGAAAAGATAAAAGCAGGATAATGTGCTGGTTGTTCTTAAAAAACAAAATAAAATTAAATGGGTTAAGACGGGTTGGAGGAAAAGGTACGTTCACGGACGTAGAGCCTACACATGTAAAAGAGGTAATTGGACCTGAGCTTGGCGTCATCATCGTCGTGCCTATTCCGCCTGTCAATTCTTCGAAACATGTATCATAAAAAGAGAGTAGCGAAATGCTTCAGCTGTAGTTAGCTCCTCTTTTCTACCTGGAAATGAAACACTATTTTTTGCAATTTTCTCAGGGTTCTCTCGTCCTTTATTTTAAGAACCCTAAATTCAGAGAATCCGGAATGTATTCAGGCAGATGCAGAGCAATACGTTTTTTCTCTTGTATCTACTCTCATTCGGAATGCAAACGAGCAGTACAGGCTGGTTTTAATGGGATGCTTGTGTTGGCGTTGTTTGACTGCATATGAAATTAGTTGAGTCTCATGTTGTGGCTAAGGCTATTTGCCTACTAATCCGTTATGCATACAGAAGAAAAGCAAAATCCCTCACAAAAGCCTTGCCCTCTGACAACGGAGCCACAAATCAAATATCCAAGTTATTAATTCCACCTCATGCTGAAATCAAATAGTCTCTATCAATATTTAGGCTAGAGATTAATAAACTATTCTTCAATCTTCAATTTTTCTGAATACTGAACAGTTGCAGCTAGTAGTGTGTCCTCTGATTGGATACCAACAGTTTTGATTCCACAGGAAAGCGGTTAGGCGAAGATTAGACTCAAACGCATGGTATGTAGAAGTGCAACCATCAAACTCGATTTTTATAAGCACGAACTGAATTCCCTGCAGTATTTTTGTGGTGGCGCCAGGATCATGCATATATTAAATATTGCATTTTTCGCGTGGACAAATTACTCCTAAACTGCAACTGCATGGGCGAGTATGTTGGTTTTGTAAGTGCCAACCTATTGCATAAATATTTGAAACTGCGATACAGAGACACAGATAACAAGCCCCCATAGTTGGAAGTAACGAAAGAGAAGGACTTCTTTCCATTTTTTTTGGTTACTTCAGATTGTTTATCAGTAAGTTGTATTTACTAAATTATTGGCTGAGACCGCATCCTTAATCACGTAGTTGCACCATTTCCTCACGGCCACCCAGACCAAAGTTATATTATGTCTTGCTTATGAATGCCAAGCAGCAGGCGAATTCAACATGTGTAACTAATGTGTGATTTTAAAATTACGATAAGTACATAATCAGTGTCATGCAATCTGATGCAAGATTCAACCTAAATAATTTCGGTTTTTTAGCCGAACAGCTCCTTTCTTGTACGAAATGTGATTCTGTAGTATTTAATTGATGGCCTAGGAGTATTTAGATAAATCAATTATAAAGCCAATACTTTCAGATGCGAGCCCTTCTGAAGATTAAAACCTAATAAATGTAATTAAGGTCATAGCATGCCATGGTAGTAGAATTTTCAATCAGGATTCACGACTTTAGAATAATATGCGAATTTGGTGGCAAGCTTACTCAGGCGTGAAACACATTTTCACTCCTTGAATAGGAAAATAACTTGAGATCAGCTCGATCTTCTCCAACTCGGGGAAATGGAAGAGCTTTTTGATTTTCTCTAAATCTCAAAACTGATTAACATGTAGAACGATTTTCTAAATTGGGAAAAGTCAAAGTGAGAGAGGAAGATGAAGACTCGAGGGGAGGGGAAGGGTGTCACTCTGGCATGTGATCTGTCTCTGCTTCTATCGTTCATCCCTTGTCATCTCATCTCCACTGTCCACAAATAACATCGGGATTATGGCATGGCATGCTTGAATCTCAGTTTTTGCCTGGCCTCTTGTTGCACGATTTCATGGACTTTCAGTTCCATGAAGTTATGGGTTCCACGGTCTACTTAAAATACCAAGACGAGCTCGTCGTTAAACAACCGCTTTATGGCTTAACGGTTCTTTTGTTTGTTTTGAAAGGAATTGGCTAGTTTTTTTTAGAAGATTTGCATTTTTTTAAGTCGTTCAAATCCTTTTGCATCCGGTTCCGGGTTCTGACCCAGACACAAATATTTAAAACCCTAAACTTTATTACCTAGCTGAAATCGTACTTCAGAGTTGAAACTCTACTACGAGGTATCTTTTACGTAGCCTTTACGGTTGCCTTGTTTTTCTTTACAATGTTATTGCATCGGTCACCTAGTTTGTGGCAATAAATTATAAATACAGGTTTTCGCTAGGTTTGAGCCACTGGAGCTATTCACTTGGAAAATCCAGAATTCACTGACTGCTACGTGGCAACACGTTATTGCTCCGCATTTAATCATAAAATTGCTTGGATCCCGGAACACTGTAGAATGGAGAAAATGAAAATATGGTGAGAAGGGGACGGAATGTAAGTAATTGATTGAGCGTCTATCCGGCTGGACTGACTTGTGGACCCTTGTCATCTCTCTCCCAAATGATTTGAACTCAACTTGGGCATAGACCATTGAGCTCTCCTGGAAACAGACAATATTGGAACGGCGAAAAGTTCCCTCAAAAAGTTCCTCGGAAAAAGCTCACTTGAAATTTCCATTTTTTATTCTTTGACCTCAACTGCTCGTTTTATTCTCTACGTAATGTTAGGCTAGGTTAGGTATTAAGCAAAGCGTTGAATTTATAGTAAAATTAGCTTAGATTTGGTGAAATTCTTTAAATTTTGTAGGCCAAATTTTGCAAGGGACGAAGTAACATTTACGCATAACTTTTTTCGAGGGTGGATCTGCCTAACCTTTTGGTAGAAGGACATTAATAACGTCTCTACACATATCCACCCCAAGGAATCCTAATAGAAATTACCCATCCCTTCCAATCTCCCGTCTCATAAAACTAGTGAGCATCCTTGACTGAGTTGTAGGAGAATCAGAGGAAATGTGAGGAGTCATGCCTTTTCATTCCCGTCCCTCCATTCAAATAGAATTGAATCTCCATTAGAATATTATTGGATAATAACGTGCTTGCAGAGGGAGTGCGGAGCAGAAGGGAATCTCTCTCCAGAACTCTTGTTGTTCTACTTGCCCATGTCATCTGCTATTTCTGCTTTCAATTCAATTTGATCATTGACTCGACTCTCAGGATGACGATCATCAGTTTGGGTACTGTAGACCCTAAACAATCCAGAACAAGAAAATGACAAGTAATCTGGCTCCACACGCCTCACGTCTAGTTATTCGTCTAACGAGAGGCGTGTGCTATGAATATGATTAATTGAAGTTGATGAAGCTGTCTTTATGGTTCATTGAGAGCTTGTATCTACACGTTCTTATTGGGTTATAACTCATAGCACGGCAGCATTACCCATACCCATATGCAATACTTGTAACCCACGAATCAGTGCCCCAGCGCTGAGCTTGGGATAGGATTCTGAGATATTGACGGAATTTCATTGAGACTTACTCTGCAGAATTACTAACCCCGTTGTTCGGTACTTACTTCACTTGTTGGCAAGGAACATGTTTAAGTTCAATATATGCACTCCTGCTTTGTTTGTAATATGAAAGATGTTTTATTTTGAAGCTGAGGGAATCGTGATCGGAAATACCTGGACAGTTAGAGATAACATTTAGCCGGCTATTTGTACTCAAGAGCGTACGTCCATTTGATTTTAATTAGGTTAGCTGTGTGCCGAAATTGTTCCCTGTTTAATGACAAACTATGGAGCAGATCAGGTTAGACGAAGAGAATTTTTTTTCAAGATATTTATTATAATTATGAATGTAGGTTCTGTAAATTGCGTTTGTACTGTGAGGCATGCTACGTTATTTAAGGTCATCTTGAGCTCTGCCCTATACGGTACGATGTATTTGTATATGGTATACGTAGGTATATAAAGTGATAGATGATGTTCGACGACTGAATCTTAAACTTAATGTTCTGGTCTGCTTGGCTTAAGCACATGCACCACAGGGTATGAATATAATTAAGTTAAACTGCAGCAGACCTCGTTTCAGCAGAATTGAAATAGAGCTTAGAGCGTTTTTAAGATAAAAATTTCTTGCTTGGGTCACCGTAACAAGAATTAATTATTAGTTTGAATTAAAAGAAGGACTAGGAAGAACCTATTCTCTGTTACTCTCAGCCGCTTAGGTGTGAAATTAATGTAGATGATGAAACTGATTCTGACCCGACCTGAATTGATAATATGATTTTTGAAGGATTCCTAATTTTTCCTAAAAGAAATGCGTTGTAGGTGTAAACGGAATTATTTTACTTTTTTCATCCTTCGGAAATGTTCATTTACAATTTTTTTGGGGATGACTTGGACCGACGACCGTATAATATTATGGTACAGTAGACCACCAAACCTGAGAATTGAGAAGAGGATCACCGTCTAGATGCACATCTTGGCGAAACAATTTACTCATGCATAGCTAACGACATACAATTCTGAGTGTAATTTCTATTGTGAAAGTGTAAAAGTCCTCTCTGTGTGGACTTTAACTTTCTTGGAAGATTTATTATGATGTGGAAGTCAGTGGAAGAGGCTCAATAATTGTTGCATTGTTATAATTTACATACCCGTACCCATCAAATATGAAAACTCCAATTGTTTCCTCCGTAATTTAAGCAGCGTAGGGTGTGAAAATTATGGGGCTTTTACAGGACCGGCTCAGCAGAGCTTAATACCTGATGCAAATAATTGAGTTAAGTACCATACGATGATTCTTTTAATTTTTTTCGTATACTAGTTCTACTTGTAAAGTTAGCATCCTAGGCGTTTGTACTTCAATACAGCTCAACGCGTTTTGTGTACAGGGTTAACTTGAATATTCAAAAGTGAGATCTAGAAAATTCTCAGTCAAAAATTTAGTGACCCCGCACATGATTTTAATATGGCATGATTCGCATTTGCATAATGCTCTTTGCCGGCCGTGAGCATTATTTGCTCTAGAAACCGGAAACTGAAATCAACGTATTGTACGTTGTACGCTAGTAAAGGTCATCATTGCATTTATATTTCAAACAGGAATTGACCTTTTATTCAGCCTATTTATAACTTTTCATGAGTGAAATTAACTTGGAATATTTCCGCCGGACTTCAAGGCGTTACTTTAAGTTTAGAGGTAAAATGTAAACGTTAGGCATTAAGATTTCTGAGAACAGAAGAAATTTTTAGAGCTTGACAAGCTGACGGGGAATCCTGAGCATCCGTACTGAGCTGAAGATGATGAAAAAAGGAAATCAAGTCAATATACCAGAATAAGGACGAGTAGAAACAATTGAAATTCATTTTCGTGGAAACAAAAGAAATGAATCATTAAGCTCAGAAATGAGTCAGTCGTCCCACCACTATTGAAAAGTTGGCCGAGAGATTGGCACGTAGTACTGAAGACACAGGAATTCAAAATAATCCTGTATCGCATAGCAAAGTGTCATAGATCAAAGTCGCTCAGAAAATTATTGCCTCTGAAGTGAAATCCCATCCGTCCGTGGTATAGGTCACTTATGCTCATTGAATGAATAAAATCCTACCATTGATTTGTTTGGCTGAGTGCATTAATTAAAGTAGGGAATCGTGGGTTTTAGGCTGAGTCCAAAGGAATTTCTCACAGTCCAAAACTGTCCAACTTAATTAGAAGTGAGCACGCGAGTCAATCAATGCCTGCTTTCTATTAAAGGAAACGGGATTTGAGTTTGAAAGGTTGTAGCAGCAGCCGCCGCCTCCTAGCTCTGTTTATTCTTCACGTACTTAGGCAGACAAGTTTACAAGTTGAAACGGTTCCTCTTAAATATTGAATAGAGAATCAGATTCTTATTCATTCTTCAATCCTGATCATGATCATCAGGTTGAAAATTGATATTGGGGCGGAGACTTGAAAGATAAACTCAGTCTGGTGATGAGATGAAGATATTTTACGTGCTCTTTGATTACAAAATCCAAATCCAATAATTTGCCTGAGCTGAGCAAAGAACCGGCATTTATGGGGACAACGAAGAAGTTCCCCGCGGAAAAAATCCCTGCGAAAGCTGTTTCTCCAAAATGTTCACTTCAAACTGTAAATTGCTGTCGCGTGCAGCAATTAGGCTATGTCAGAGATTGGGCAGAAATAGTAGTTAAATTAGGTCCGGTTTGACGAAAATACCTGAAAATACCCATGAAATTTTTACGTGAAACCGTGTTGTGTTGCAAGAAGCTTTTTCCTCGTCGATCGTCGTTTAAGCCACAGTTGTAAAATGCGCAATTCTTACACACATACCTCTCATTAAAGTTTATGTTGACATTGACATTTAGAGATTTTGGTAGTAGTGCCATTAAAAAGTATTATGACTATTATTAGTTTTTTTTTATTTGACCAGAATTGAGTTTGTGCAGCGTCGTTTTTGCTTCAGTTTCAGACATACCTAACCTACTACTGCACTGCTGCTTTAAAAAAATGTAGTTGAGAATATATTTTTCTTTGTCCTCACGTTCCCTCATCATTTGTTTCGCTTGATTGGTAATTGTCGTTGGTTGTCTCTCGTGAAAAAAGGTTGGCATGATGAGCGTGATGCTTGGTGAAGAAGAGCAGTCGAGTCATCAAAGGAGCTTTTTCCTATTCGAGCCGGATCGTAAATTAGAAGAGACTATTATTTTAGTGATAAACACAATCTCCAAATTGGCATCTCCTTCGTGCTCCGCTTCTAAAGAAAGGCATTCTTCGATTTCAAATTCTATCTTTCCCATCCGGGGTTGACGAAGGAGTTCTCTGCAAAAAGCCAGAAGAAGTAAAGATCTATTTTTACTAAATATTTGACCTCAAACTGTAAATTTTGTTCATTTAATTTAGGTTTGGTTAGATATCGTGTCATTAGTTTGAATTTTCGTCAGTAAAGGCAAGGTTATAGGCTCGTCGAAAGCTGTTTGATCTGACGATGTAATTTGTTGTAACATTTTAGAAGGAATCTTTTCTGTAGGGAACTTTTTCCGAGAACGGCCTTCCGCACTAAAATCCTTCTGCTCGTTGCTTAAATACCAAATTTAATTTCCTAAATGAAAAGTTGTTTACGTAGATACACAAAGTTCCCGATTCTAGTTCCCGGTTTATGAAAGGAAGTAATTGAAAAAGGTTCACCGGTAAACGAGCCATTGTACAGGTTTCGGCGTATTTGCATTGAAATTGAAGTAAGTAGTTGCCACCAGGGCCAAGCGCCAAGCCGCACCAACTGCTGAGAAACGGTTAGGAGACGCCAATGGCCTGACAAAAGCCTCACTGTTTGGAATGTGAATTTAATTTTGAGAATTTTTGATGAGAACCAGCAGGAGTAAAATTACATATTCCAACATGATATTTATTATAGGGATTTCTTTTTCGCATCAAGTTTGTGTAGTGGTTGATTGGTTTGATTGCGGCGGTTCGTCGATCTCTCTCAACACTTTGTTTCATTTCTGCCTTTTGGACTTGGCTTGTCTTTCCGCTCCGTAGTATTGGTTTGTGAGGTTGATTGGGTTTGGTTTGCCAAGGAACACAATTGATGTGTGTCCACTATGAAAATTATCTGGATCACGATTCTGCTTTTCTTGTGGTTCTTCATTTACTCCCTCACTTCCAATTTACACCTCAGTCTCTTGTGGTATCCTGCCTCTTCTGACGACTTCTGAGCACTTTTTTATGCAGTCTTGGCCCAGCCTCTTCTCAATTCGTTTTTAAAGGGCTTGTCAGGAGATGTTACGGAAAAGACGTGTTAGAGCCCAAACCCTGTTATTATGGTGATCATGTAACAGAAGTTAATTCGGAGAGTAATGACAATCCACGCAAAAAATTGGGAATTACAAATATGTATGTGTAAGGTGTACAAGGGTAGCACGTATTGGCATTACAGCTCTTTAAATTTGATTGCGTGTGTGTACTACGCTGTGGGTATTCTTCCAATGCATCTGATTTCCTTCTATCATTTGGTAGATTATCAGAAAATCAATTTTTTCTAGGCACCCATCCTTTCCTACAAATTATACTTTCCATACATTTGAAACCATTTTGTTTTATTATTATTACAGTGTTCAGCTGTGGTTTACCCTTGGAATCATGTGTTTATTAAACTTGAGTAATTCCAACAGAAGTGACATTTTGCAAGCCTTGTTTTTAACTGTAGCAGTGCCACCTTAACCCACAAGAATTGTTTGCGTCAATTCGGCATGGTGGCCCTTTGGTTAGGTTGACCAGTTCAAATGGCAACGGCTGGTGTGATCTGTAATGCTTCGGCTTATATTGATAATAATTGCTTCAGCTATAAGCTATAGATACTTTGGGTAATTATGTGCCTTAGTTGTAAGTAATACATGATTTTATGTCAGTTGGTTTGGGCTTGCCAAAGTGTATTGTATATTTTGTATACATCCACGCCTCTTCCAAAGTTCCAAAGCGGTTGATGGTGCTGTTGAGCACGTTAAATGTGCAATTAGTCAGTCGGTACTTAATTAGTCGGAATGAATAATGTAAATAAAATGCACATCTTTTCCTGTGTCAACACAAACACACCTGTAAGCAATGGAAAGCTAGCATGATTTGATTTGAATGAAAGGTGTACCAAGTTCCAACCCACGGATTCATTTCCTTTGAACTGCGGTCTTCTCTGTGAACAGAGTGATTACGAACAATTTCTCACACATGTAAACCATAACCCAAACAGTGTGTGTTTTAGAAAGGTAAATATTTTGATTCTGGTTAGAAAAGTAATAAAAAGAAAACCTCGAGAATTGCACGTTTTTTCTCTCAAGTAGACTCGACTCGGTTCTTGTCTCGTCAATCTAGTATCAAACTTTGTAATCTTTCACATTCACGCATCTTTAAAGTTTAGACTAAAGCCTAGGTACGGTATGCATCTCTATTACAGTGTGCTGCCACAAATGAATGTTGCTCTAACTGATTATACGCACAACACCGTCAAAGTAGCCCAAAAGTTGCAAAAAGAGCAGAAGAATATTTCGAAAATTTTCTTGCAAGAAGTTCACACGAAAAAATTTATTTGAAAAATTTCAGTTTTACCCTCTGATGTCCAACGTCGAGGCAGGTTACCTAGTACTACGGTTAGGGTACCTAAGCTAGGTTAGGTATCGTGTCACTAAGCTGATAGTAAGGGTCGGTTAGCCGGAATTAAGTATTTTAATCGAAAAAGCTTATAGGCAACTCTATGAGGAATATTTTTCGCCGGGAACTTTTTCGTAGAATCCGAATTGGCCCATAACAGCATACAGAGGAGCTGATAACTATTTTTTGCGTAATCTCAGCTCATCTCCAGCATTACAAAAATTACCATTCAGCTCATTTCTCATTCTCAAAGATTTCCATCTCTCAATTTTTTTTGTTTAGATGTGTGTCTAATCATTCTAACACTATAATAGACTCGTCTGCCATTATTCTAATTCCATTCATAATTTCCATGCTTGAGCAATACTATATGCAGCAGGCAGGATCCACACATCAGAGCCGAGTGCATATGTGTGGAGCCAATCTGTGGAGACGGCAGAGAGTTCATAATTCTCTCCGTTCCGTATTATTGTTTCATGAAACTCGACTCACCTGTATTTATTTCAGAGAGTCATGCTTGTGTCTTGTTACGACCGACTCTCCTCTTATTCGTTACTACCCGATTGGAAAACTCCAACAGGATCCTGCACATAAAATACCCCAAACCGTGATACGCTACAGTATCCTGTAGGAAACAAAGTAGGAATAAACCTACAGCGTATTTCCTGCACAATTCTGAGTTGAATCCCGCACAAATCTGCAGGATATATACTGCGTAAATATATCTGCAGAGTTCTGAGTTGAATCCCGCACAAACCTGCAGGATATATTCTGCGTAAATATATCTGCAGAGTTCTGAGTTAAAACTCGCACAACCCTGCAGGATATATCCTGAAGACATAAAACTA
>JAQFXY010000226.1:0-42669 GCA_034693865.1 Ceratophysella sigillata
GTCCTATTATTCGGGTCCTATTGCTCGGGTCCTTTTGACACGGGTCCTTTTGATTCGGATCCTATGACGGGTCACCAATTAATCGGGCATGCAACTGGGCGGAAATTAGGGGAATGCATTAGCTAGACTATAGATTTATATGGAAGAAGAATTGCTTAATATTAGATATTAGCAATTACTATACAGTAATAAGAATTAAGCACCTCTGTCACATCCCAAGCTCCTGATTTGCACAGTATTAATCTGAATAAATCTGCGATCGTGCGAAGCATGTCAAGAATTGTACTGGGATTAGTCCATATTCTGAAACTCTGAACCGAAAATAAAAATGGTTATCGTCCGGAACTCTGCCATTCAACATATTTGTTTTCTTCGATACATGAGTGCATGCAAATAAGCAAACATTTATTGAGAATCCGCATGAGATTGTATCTAGAGTGGTGTATACTACATATGTAGCTCACTAGGAAGGATAGTGCATGGGATGGTAGTAAATCGTATCGCATATTACTCAGATTTAGATCTATTGCCTCTATTATTGGTGCAATTTACCGTTGTTAGGTAGTAAGAAAAAATCTCTTGAGCCACAAATCGTAAATAGAAACCGCGTGGAATATTGCAAACGGGCTACACACACACACACCATATATCATGCATCTCATGCTGAGATTTGACATTTTGAATTGAATTTAAATATGGGCAATTTTAGACGATCCTCTGAAATGGAGCTTCGACGAATTACCAATAATCATTACTTGAAAAATGTGTTACTAAATTATTATTCATTTTTTTCAGGAATAAATATTATTAGTATTATTAGTATTACCTACTACTATGTATATAGTACACTTTATGGATTACTTATAGGTTTAAATTTTTAGCACTGTGACCAAGGAGCAAACATGTGTTCCATTAAAGACTTAGGGGAAAAGTAGGAAACAAGACGAGTTTTGGACTGAAACCATATTTTCAACATCTCGTGCGTCATGATTCATGATACTCACTCGTATATCTGCGTACATTTGAATTTTTCAGTAGTATTCCAAGGTTCTAATTACTCAGGACTTGATCCTGACTGCAAGCTTCACTAATTCTTGTAAATACAGATCAGAGTTTCTCTACTCAGAGCCTCATCTGTGTACAAAATCATTAATTAAATTCTACGTATGTCTTGAACGCTGAACCTCAATTTTGAAGCAGTTTCCCATGGCTCAAATTACACTTCTTCACTGCCAAAGGTTGGAGTGAGGCCTGGCTAATTAAGTGTTCTTGGCAAACAGTATTTAGTGAAGTTATTCCTTACTAATAAAAAGTAAATACGGAAAACCTGAACCAACGCTACATATTGTACATTTACGTGCCGTACTTTCATCTTTACCAGCGTATCCGTATCCGTCTATCTATTTATGCTTTTGCGGGTCTGGTTTAGAAGTTTGGTAAACAACCCTTCAAGGTGAAACAGCGTCTATCAGTGACTAAAACCGAAGTGTACTATTGAACTTAACTGAATATAGCACTAAATAAACTGGCTTAATACTTTTGCAATGAATGTGAAAGTGCGTATGAAAATCGGTTAATTCACCCATGATCATATCCTTGGTTCAGTATGTTGCACTGATTCGTATGTTGCTAGTCCAGTACGGATGCTAAGCTAATGAAAACTAAATACTCTGTGGACTGACATTAACGAATCACTCAGATAAGCAGTAGGAGCGTGCTAAAATGATTGAAATACTTTATATCTTTCTGTACGTACAATACCAATATGTTGTTAATTCATATACTAGCTACGAGCAGGGGATATTGATGTAACTAGGTCGTACAATAGACAGCGGAAGACAGCGCTTCTACGTGTAACATATCTGTTATCGTATGCCGAGACACAACATGCAATCCTGTATTTAGAAAAGCAATGAGAATCACGCCGTTTCCCGAATCTCCACCCAATCCAATTCATAATAACATAAATAACAAGCGTGTAGTTATTCGAGTTGGTAATGGATGTGGACAGGAGAGGATACGGGTCGTAGCCTTGTCTTACTTATTCCAGAAATGTGTGCAAAACCAAATTCCCCATTGTTCTGCATTGAATCAGGTTAGCGGAATGAGCCACGACGTAGCGTGGAAGGGCTGCTGTGTGCTCGTTTCATTCACACCCTCGCCCCACTGCATGTCTTGAGTCAATTTTAGTTTTTATTTCTAAAGACAAAACCAACATGACCACGAAAGGATTCATTGACTCAAATGAGGAAGAAGATGCAGGCCAGCAGTGTGGAACTGGGCTTCATCACAGGTGGTGGGCTACTAACAAGCTACACGTACTTGTACGAAGTGCACAATATGTACACAATGCTTTATTGGAAGCATTATTATGCACTATCATGCCAATTGCCAATGAATCCTCGTCTGGCCCATCTCAACCAACACATTGTCCAATTTTATAGTATCCTTCACCCAATTTATGTACGTTTGCACTTTCAGCTTATTACCAAATTGGAACAGGAACAACAGGCAAGACAATACAGAAACAGGGGCGTCGGGAGGCGGGACAATATGTATCTTTAACCCGTGATTTGTCGGAAAATTGCTCGAACGAAATAGCGCAACTTTGACGTATAAAGTATAAATACCTCTTTTGCAATTAAATTGCAACTTTCGTCCTTATAAATTCATTAGCATATACGTAGTTCCGTTTTTTTACATTTCAGATTTTATCTTGTAAAATTGTCTTAAAATTTAAAGAAATAAATTCCATAGAACGCCGATTCTATGTTGACCTAGTTATCGTGACAAACAACATTTTAGTTTACATTTTCACTGTCATCATTAAAAGTCGATAAAAAAAATTCATCTAGCTAAAATTGAGTTTTGAAATTTTGCCCCCTGAAATAAGGGCCTGGCAACACCACTGCACAAAAATATATCCTTCCTCCGACAGTGCACTAAAAACACCCAATTTTAACAGGAACCGAATATAATAAGACCATTTTCCAGGACTGTAAAATTGAATTCCAGATAAAATGTTGTGCTTTCCAGCTGTGAGCGACTTTTGGTACTGTGGAAAGTACATAATGTAGAAGGAATTCAAAGCCAACATTTATTTTAGTCGTGAGACAAGGGGCAGTGATAAACTACACCGCGAGCATGTTTCATTCATGCTCTCACCGAGCGAAGAGAGCCAGTCTCACTTTTGAGAATTTAGTGCCAAAAAAGTGGAATTACCAATTTAATGGCTCCACGTTTTTAATGGACTTCGTATATTTTCTCATCAACATAACTCAACTCATCACCATTAGGTGAAAATTAGTTGGAGAAAGTCAAGGAAGGAAAGGGGCGGGAGGACTTGGTCATAAAAATAAATTGAGTTTGGGTAATCAAACAGGAAATATGAATACCAAACTACTTTCTCCACCAATATTTGACTATGAAACCACAGAGGACTCGACCTGATCTTCGTATTATTGCATACGTTAGTGTTCAACCCTAATACCGATTCGATTACTACTGAAACAAGCACAGATGCCAAGTTTCCCTTGCTTACTGCTTGCATGTCCCTCTTCAGTCTCGGTTTTATGGGGTCCATTACTTGAATTGAGTTAACTCTGAGCTCAAGGCGTGCTTGAGTGTATGTAAGTACATTGTTAGCTGTATTGCTTGTCATACCAATTTAAATATTGGAAGAAAATCTGGCTGAAATAAAGAACTGGGCTCACATGGTAAACACACATGGTAAATACCCTGTGAAAAACAGTCGTTAACATTACCAAGGAGCTTAAACTATCCCAAATCCCAACCACAGACTTCTGAACCCACGCCCTAGTGTAGCACGTGGTCGCGGCAGGCTATACATATACTTAGCAGACAGGAGAAACTACGCCTACTCAAAAATCTGTGATCCCAACTGGAATTAAAGTAATTTCCAGTGATGGCGTCTGAAAAGTTAACCAAATTTATTGTAAATCAATGAAACTTGTTTTCTCATTGGGATTTACCATGATATTTACCAACTTTCTCTATGGAGACTAATTACCACAGGTGTTAATCGTAAATGCATTATTGGCGTCTGATCAGGATGCTAAATACTATAAGCAATGATATGAATTTACAAGGAAATAATACAAAACAATCGATTAAAATATCCAAAATCACTAATTGTCAATAAGCGTTTCAGAACCTAACACTGCACACTTAGTTAAAATGTACGTACAGCCTCCATTCCCATGCTCCAATCGCATGGTGGCTGAAGGCCATGCAGTTGTGGCGTTGTGCATTCCAAATATCCTAGCAATCAGAGATCCTCCCGACTTAAATATGGAGAGCCATAAGGTTTTGAAGCAGATGCCAGGAGTAATCAGGACTGTCCCTGCTATTTACTAATGCTCTAATTTCATTAAAGGCCCGATGAGTGCAATGGAACGAATATTTTTCCCATTCCGTCCCAGCCTGGCCAGGTCTAAGCAGGAGGATGAACTGGAGTGTAAATGTTGATAGGATCAGGCGGTGGAGCAGGAGTAACGAGGATCGGAGTCGGAGACACGTAGAAAGCAGGAGCCGAGTTGTGTGCAGACGGAGAAAAGGACGGGACATAAGCTCAGCACACGGAAAAAATAATATGTCCTTCACATTCACCCATTCTTTCCTTTCCGCTTCAAAACTTTCTCAATAACGAAGAAGTGGAAGAAAAGGAGAAAGTCGGTGAGGGAAGGAAGAGAAATACAAAGTAAGGACAAGAGTCCGAGCCTTTTATGAGCTAAGATAGCCTACCGCCACGTACACGGCCTTCTACAATCCTGAGTCTGGCTAGAGCCAGTCCCAGCCACCGTACGCCGCGCCGTACAATGCAATGGAAGCTATGGGAAAGGCACGGCTAAGAAATCCATTCCTAATAAGCCACATGTGAAAAATTCTCCTGCACAGATTCCCTCGAAAAGTTCTGCAAAAGTTCCTTCTTTGACCAGGTTGGGCTAGTCTAGGCTGGAAATCGTGTCATTGGATTATTTCTAATTAGTAGACTTAGGTTAGTTTTGGGAACTAAAAGTAGGTACTTACTAAGCAGACATATTTCCTAGATTCCCTTTACATGAATTACCATACAACATGTTAGCGCTCTCAAAGTTAGAATCAGCTTCCTTTTTGGAACTGAATAAGCAAATGGTTCTGAGTTTTAATCAAAAGTGTATTCATTAATAAGCAGTTATAAACTGGTAAGATATGACCGACACAGAAGGATCAGCATATCAAGAAGCATGTCAGTTTATTGTAACACGAATCAGGCAGTTTCAACAAAGCATTTTTTTCAAATTCAAGTTCTGATTTTTTTTTTAAACTACAGCTTAAAAAGGTATTCGTAATTCGTATTTCGCTGTTGTCATTTGTTGCTATTGTGACATGGAAGCTAGTTTTGCCCCAGGGCTTGTAAGGGGAGTTGTCTCAGAACCAAATAAATATGTGCTGTTTCTGGTGGCTTTGCTACTTTATCTATGAACGAACATAGAAACTTATAATAATATATTGCAAAATACGACTTGATTTATTGCGTATGGGTATGGGGCTCTTTACAAGAAAAAGATTATTGCGATTCATAAATAATATATATATATATATAATATATAATCGGATTTATTGACATGGCCAGTAGCCCAATCAACTGAAGTGTTTACAAAGAATTAAGATGTTGAGTAAATATATTCATAAATAATGTGAAAGTGTAATTTGTATTTAAAGAAACATGTTTTGAATAAGTGAGACTCCTGCGTTCAAACATATGGCTGGTGGATACTTGAACAGTTTCACATTATTTGAGCTTAAGATTAGTACTTTAGTTTTTCTCAAAAAGATCTTCACAGTAAATTACCTAAATTATTAAAGCCCACTGGGAATTTAATAACGCGTGGGCTTCTAAATGATTGTATACTGTAACTGTAAGCTGCTTTGTACAATACATAATTTTCTCTTTAGAGCTGTATTTACAGAAAAGTATCAAAATTGGATGTATTTGGTGCTAGGATATGACTCCTTAATGAGGCAGACTTTTTCAAGGGAAACTGTTTTGCAGGGAGCTGTTTCGTAGAACTGAAGGGAAAAGTTGAGATGGATTTCTGGAGTCAATTGTACGTCCCCCTTCCTTTTACCTCTCAAGAGGAAAGGAAAGCTCATTTCGTGAGAAAACATATCAATCTGTAGAGTAATACGTCTCGTATCATAATATTTTGACCCAAGCTCCAGCCCTACTGTTTGTACATCCTAACTCAAGTAGAGCACGAGCCCTTTGTCCGCAAGGAATGACAATGGGAACCAGCTATGTCGGTCCAATGGAGGCCAGAAAGTCAATTCAGAACATTTCTTCATCTCCAACTCTTACTCGAGCAATAGGCGGGCTCGGAACGAGGTCAGTTTCAAACTATTGCTCCAGAATGTGAGTAATTTAATTTAATTTTACTTCATAAGAGGATTATATCAGTGAGTAGTACTGCTCGAAACGAGAAAGCCTTGTTAGAAATACAAATCCTGCTTCTGCTTACACTTGAGCGCCTATCAAACTTTTTGAAAAAGTTGAGAAACTTCTAATGAGGTCACTGAAAAGAGGTTCACGGCTTCAAATCGTATTACAATTAATTAGTATTGCAATATACATTTTTTTTATTCTCAGAAGTTCCTAATCATCTCTTACTGGAAACTGACTCAGCCAATTATAAATATAGCGGCATGGGTTCAGATTTGCAAATTAATTCCATGCATCATCGTGCTGCTCAAATGCTTATTCAGAGTTAACAAATTATTTATACATTCTCCATATAAGACTACCTAGAACCAGAACCACATTCTGCCGAAAGCCCGAAGATATTTGCTAAGTGGAAATGTAAATGGTGAGGTGGCTGGAATTGGTGCGTTATACATAAACCAGCAACCAGGGAAATCAGGAGTATTCGAGTTCATTTGTTGCAGAGAACCATGCAACTCTTCCTTTGTACCGTCGTGAAAATGAGCTCTTACAGTATAGACATTCTTGGTTCGCTCGACAGATTAATAAAGCAAACAACCGCATAAAGCCCTCGAGAGGCTTTAGGCAAAACCAGTGCAATTAAAATAATAAAATAGAATTATGGATGTGAGAGCGCGGGAATAAGTAATAACTACATTTTCAAAATTAAGAGCCTGATTCAGTTTTGAAATTACGCGCCATGCAGGCCCATGTTACATTATGTAGTTGGAAAGCTGATAAATCAGGGAACACAAGTTTAAGTTATTCGTCATTAGGATAACATTAGACAATCTGCTTCTTAACGTGCTGGAATGCAATGTAATTTTCCTGTGGGTAAATTAATTTAAAAAATAGTAAGTAAAACTTTTGTGCTCTGGCAGATGAGCTTTCCAGCGACGCACCTTGCGTGATTCTACGTCAAGTGGTTGATTCTTGCGAGCGGCTCAAACTTCTTCCATGCTGTAACACATGCCTGTATGGCACAGTAACTCAAACCAAACCTCCACCTTAAGAGGAAGCAGTCGGATACTCCTGAAGTTTGGTGCAAAGTGTCAGAAACCGTAGCAAGTGTCACTTCCTTCTACAGAAATTCAGCACTGGTGATTGAGTTCTCTTAATTATTTCCGTTTCCAGAGCTCAGCGTATGCACTAGGCAACGAGGCTGGAGACTACGAACAGGTACCTTACTTGCCCAGTAGGCACGGAACAACTTACTACTAAACTGGAAGCGTCAAATTGAAATCCGGAACTTGGGCACAATAATGGCACAGCACCACCGGGCACAACTGCAGTAATGTAAGGTAATGTGTCTGCAAGCATGTCTGAAGACTATGAAGTGTCTGTGAAATCTGTACTACTGTAGCCTAAATACTATACATACATCCCGTAGAAGGCTGTGCGCAAAGTTAGAAGATACATTTAGGCGAGTTCTTTGCAATTTAAGAGGCTCAAGTTCTCTAATTTCGGTTAGCAAGCGCTGCTGTGAAGAGCTACGTTACGTAACGGATGCTGAAGAAGGCCAAATTATTAAAACAAGAAAGGAGTTCACGCTCGAATGCTCTGCACTCCTGGCGTACTTTGGCGGAGATGTCTAAATCCGAGAAAGCAGGAATACTGTACTGTTTCTGCTCTACGTAAGGTGAAAGTGTAGCTACAGTGAAATATGGAATCGTTTTTGGGCTCCAGAAGTAGGTACATAGAATTCCGTGCAAAGCAAACTGCAAGGACGTGTTATCTGGAAGTAAATGGTGTCAAGCTGCAGTAGGGCATGGATAAAATCAATCAATCGTATTAATCGTATACTTTATTAATTTATTAATTTGATTGAATCATGTTTAGAACTGAGCACATACACACATATATGTACATTGCACGAAACACACCCATTAATGGGATTTACCGAATCATGTATTAATGACTTCAAGATTTGATGTTTGAGCGCAGTGGAGATTTTTTTAAAGCAATGAATTTTGAATGTAGTATGATATATTTGGCATGGAAAGGTAAGTGGTACAAGCCTTAAGTTCGAAGCTACAATTATTCAGAACCCGCAACCGCACATGTATAGTACGAGTATGTAAGTCTAGCAAGCACAACTGATTAGAGCAAAAAGGGTTTGAAGGCAGGTGCATGTAACATGTAATCCGTATTTAGCGACATTCGGTGTATTTAGTCCAAAAGACAGAGCGTTCGCCTTGACTAACTAGAGTAAACAAACATGTTTAGTAACCTGCCTTTCTAAATTATTAATTCCAATTCCCAGTTTGGAAACTAATTTAGCGCTAATCAGTATACAATTTTCGATCCTTGTTTAATTCACTCATAATAGCCCAGCTTTCTGTAGAAATGGGTCGTGCTTTATCTGCTTAGCCTTCATAGTATTATTCCAAATTCACCCGAAGGGAAACCAAATAGATGCTACGTGGCTGCATTTAACTAAAACTTCTATGAAGCGAATACGAACAATAGTTTTCACGTACATATTAACTGGAGCTCTAAGTACGAGTAGTTTTGGCTAAAGAGCAGCTTTCACTTTCACAGAAATTGACTCTTTTCTGAGCGCTCAGAATGCCGCTTGTTTCCATATTCAGTAATGGAAATGTAAAACTGTATATAAACTCATATTTCTAGTGGAAAGTCAACGTAACATCTGGATGCAGCGGAAATGGCCATAAACATGAACGTAGAAAGTGCTTAGTTCTGCGTGTATATAGTAAAAGTGTGTTCCATGTACGGATATTATGACACAAAGGGAGTGTCACAAGTCAGAAGTGAGTCGGCTGTGACCAAACTGCTCTCACTATTAACGAAACTTCGAGGCCAGAGCAGTAATTAATTTCGATCTCTTTGATAATTCTATTTCCCTGAGCCACTCGAGCATTCAAGCCTCTTTGTCCTATCGAGCAGTAGGACACTTGACACTCATTAAGGAACCAACCCGTCATCCATCATTACATTTATTTAGATTGAGTAAGAGGGAAATGAAAACAGGAATCTAATTCCAAGTGTCAGACAAATGTTCCCACTTTCCAGAGCTATTCCAGTTACAGGTGCATTTAAGGATGCCAAAAGTAATTAAGAATATCTATAAGGTGAACATGTTACAGTTTGTTTGTATTTTCAGAAGAAATACATACGTGCTAGGATATTTGTATTTGGAACGTCAGTTAATTCCTTGAAACTCATATGAAATATTGATACATTAAGTATTTCACGCTCTTTCCAATGGTACTTCTCACTTCCTTCTACAACTAGATCTCTCTCAAACTTGAAATATACTTTTTGAGATCGAGTCTTCCACTTCTATTTTTAATCACTCAACTGAGGCTGTTAAGACTCTCTTAATACAAAGACCATTGGAAAGAGCGTGAAATTTCCGTTAAAAATCAACATCTAAGTATTCGAAATGCCTTACCATATGTTCATACGAGTATTAATAAGTAAAGACACTTAAGTTTTAAATACAAATATCCTAGGACTAAAATATTTATTTCTCCGAATAATTCAAAATAACTGTAACACAGACATCGTGAATTGAAATTGAAAAATGTGCTTTGCCGATTTGACACTATATCAACAGGACTATCAAAGTCCAAAATTTGGTAAATACTATAACTACTGTATTTGAATTACTGTAAAACGAAAGGTTGAAAGCGCAAGCCATGACACAATGTCCCATTGTAAATACCTACTTCTATATCTAACTTTCTGTAATTCAATTCGTCGTTTTCCTATTTCACCGTCTGTGTGTATCTTTTTGGATATTTTCTTGTTTTTGGATTTTGAGCCCAGGAGTCATATTATATTTATAAATTATTTCCTGTCAAATTGGCGTTTTGAAATTTGATCTTGTCTAGAACAGTAAGTACGTTCGAAGAGAATCCCTGAGACACCGCACGAAATCTATTACTGAAAGTTGAGATGGAAACAATACATATGTATTTTCGATGTATTCATGATATGATACATGCGTCTTGTCATAGATCGCTTCAACTATCATTACTCACAGTCTCTATGATAAATATATTGGCTACTGAGGCCCTGCATTGGCATATGTACGTGTCGAAACAGTGGATATAAGTACTAGCTGCCCAATGCTTCATTTCAACGCAGTGATCGGCGGTGTAGCTTCAAGCTTAACTGATTTACTGGTTTGACTCAGCGCAATTATTGGGAGCAGAATGGTACAGAATACAGAATTACTTTTGCCGCGCTTGTTTCTTCTGTAGTTACTGTTTCCAGCACTGCTTCTGTAACATGCTACACCAAATCACGTAACTTGTCAAGAGTGATGAAAATAGGCTAGACTGAGCAGAGCACTGATAATGATGCCTTCATGTGGGAAATCATGATCTAAAAAGTGATGCGTTCCGTGCCTAGGTTCGTACTTCCGTGATTCTTTGATCATCGTCTGCTGTTCAGGCATGCCAACTCGTACTTTCATGTTTATAATTACCTGCCTACCTCATTCGGTTACAATTTACGACGTTTCATCCTTAACTATAGGCAGCTGAGTTAATGGAAGTACGTTACGCAGCAGGCACTTTAAGAACTATTGACAAACGTACGTCTTCCACAACTCACTCCCCAACTTATTTGAGCATCTTTATTGTGGCTGGTGGCTCAGCCGGGTCTGATAATGATAAGTCTGGTAGAAAAAAAAGTCTAAAGAAAAAGTTTGGAAAGCCCAGTGTCTTGCTTGATAGCTAATCAGAAAAACGGACATGTTTTCTCGTGAAAGAAAACTTTCTATTGCTTACTTCTGCATTCTACAAATACAAAACAAAATTGCTTCCTCGTACTACATGTACTGTACAGCTTAGTGCCGTATGAGTAAGCAATTTACAGCGTAGTAAAGCATAGCATTGCTACAAATAAGCTCTTCTCTTTAATCTTCCTTCATGTCTCAGGAATTGTTCCTTTCGAACTGTTGCTTCTATTTATATTTATGTTTGATTTATTTATAATAGAATTATTAATATTATATTATGCAATTACAATGACTAATAGTAACTTCCTGGATCTGATTTGGAAACACATTTGTTTTGAATTTAAATACAGGCTAACACTATTGATGTATCCGCTTATCAGGATAAATTATACGTCATTTTAGTTGAGCATTTTTAGAAAATCTATAGAGATTTCAGTAATTTCCTTGCATGACTGTCATATTTTGGGCAGCTGCTCTGTTTTATTGTTTGAAACAAGGTTTGACGGGTAATTGATCAACTGACTTCCCTAATATCCACCAATTTGTTTGATCGTAAATTATAGCTAACATTCCCTAATCGTTTAGCCTAAGGCAGTCAGCTCTGATCCAATGTCAATGTCAAGTCGCTCTCCGCTTACCGAGTTCCATTAAATGGTTAAATATCCAGTTATATAGTCTAGTTTTACTGTATCCGGTGGTCATCAAACCACAAACCACCCTTCTATTTTCTGTGAGAAATCTAAAAAATCCGAAACTGCATTTTTTAAAATATCCGTTGGTTTTGAGCACGTCTTGTACGAGATTTTTGGTTGAAGTTGGATAATGGCGTGCTATATCGCCTCCACTATAGTTTCATTATTTCAGTTAGGCTAGGTTAGGTTTTCACAAATTGGAACAGTTTGATTAATTCGATTTTGCGTAGACATTTGCATCTCCATCTTCCTTACTTCGACCCGATTTTTACATAAGTTTCAGTAAGTAAATTGATGTACGATAGATTATATTTTTCAAGAATTTTGAGCGCAGGTTAAATAGAAAAGTCGAAGATTAATGCAGAAGGCTAAGCATGAAAGTGGAATGAATAGAAGTCGAAGGTCATTCTGTGAATGGATTTTGTGAAGCGTTCTCCTCTTGGGCCTATTAGTTGAATTTCATGGGATTTGTCTTATTTTGTAGGACTGTCTCAGAAGGAGGACTTGAGAAACTGGATGGAAGATGAGCTCATTCGTGCACAAACTACTTGACTGATTCCGAATTCCGACCCAGCTAACTCAACAACCTCCGCACTCAATCCAATCCTGTCTCGTCCCAAATTCTGCCTGCCTCCTCCAATCCCACCAACTCACTCCGCCATAATATTACTCACTTACTCCCGCACTGATTTATCGTTAGTATGAATTTGTCACTCCAGATAGACTCTAACCTGCCTTTGAAGGCTTCACTTCAGAGATTGAAACGCTCTGACTACAACTATGGAGAAAGTCCTTCATTCTTCATTCCAAATGTACAGGGTTTCCTAGCGTCGGCTAGTTGATTGACGGTACAGGCCAAGTGGGGATCTGTGGGGCTTATCTGGTTACAACTTCTTGTGTATCTCAGTACTGAAGAATAACGAAAATATCCCTAAAGTTTTATTCTGGGCCCATTGCCCTTGACAAAAACAGAAATATGTTCAAAGCTTCAATTTGAATTGCTATTTAAATTCAGATTAACCAATCAGAGACGAAGAGACAGAAGGTAGACCAATACACGCATAAGCCACAGAATGATTAAGCTGGCTATAAGGTTCAGACGACACTTTTAGGTCAACTGAATCCATTTTTATATTGAAAGATTGAAGCTTAATCCAACCACCGCAACAGGCTTTCTCCAATGCGTGGGAATTTGTCAAGCTCTGTACCGGAGTACTTTGAAACGCTTCAGAAGAACGGCACATGACGAATATCTTGGAGACCAGCGTCGCCGTGTGCCGCGTGGCTAAAGCATTGGCTTGTGCATTTGCTAGACACTTTAAGAAATTGGTTTCTCAATTCACTAAATAAATAGCCTAACTGGAAGTGCACCCTTGACACCAATGAAATTGTCATATATTTCTAAATTTATAAAATTTAGACAATGGACACTTCAGAGGTATGGTAAATCATTATTAAAAAATGTAGCAATTTAGGCTAGGCTCGGTCGTGTGCTCCGAGACATATGCGAACTTGACTCATTTTAATAGCATTCTTAAGTACCGTAGTAGTACTTGTTGAAATACCCTGTATTTTCTGCCAGTTTGTATTCGGACGCTAGTGTATTTTGTGGAGTGAAAGAGTTTGAGTTTGTAGCAGTATTTGGAGGATTCCACGTAGAAGATTGGGAATCGGAGTGACAGTCGTCTGCCGTTCTCTAATTGAGTTACCTTTTATGTTCTTCGTCTTCCTTTTATGGGATATCTATCCACGTAGTCTCTTTCCATATAACTTGATTCAGCTTAAGCTCTCTGTTCTCTACAGTATTGCAGCGTGCAGTGGGGAATGTGCCTCGTCTGCTGGATTGGATGAGCACTGCACTACTCACTTGGTAGACAGGCAGAAGTTGAGTTCATATCTCTCAGAGTTAATGGTTCTGTCTATCCATAAGTAATACTTAGTTTCGTATACAGAGCTCCTCACAGCAAACCCGTCACATAATATTTGCCCTACTTTTCCCACTTGCTCAAATTTAACAACTATACATTGTCACATTCACAGCAGGTCGATTGGGCTCCTGCGTTGGTTATAATTGAATAAGCTGGACAGAACTTTCTCCAAGTTTCTCCAAGCAAAGAAATTCTGCTTGCATGCCTTACTAAATACCAATGCGGTAGCCAAATCTGCCTGCTGTGGATGTGACTTGCACAGCTCGCAGATTCGAGAAAGTGTGCAACAAGCAAAGATCTGACAGGTATGAGCGCCACGGTATAATACAATTATCTATTTATAGCTATTCTAGCTATAATGGCTAGCTGTGTAGATATAATAGTTTAACATACAGAACACACTGTAGCATTTACCAAGATCATCGCTATCGTTTGATCTTCGGTCGAGGGTGCTGCACATTCATTCATTAGAAGTGGTTAAGCGTTCAAATTATTAATAATGATTGTTTCTTAATGGAAGTAGGCCGGGATGATGGCTGCATTAACCATGAACTAAGAGATTAAAGAGGCATGAGGACATAAAATAAGTAATGTCGGAGCCCTTTATGACTTTGAGACCCAGGCTCATCAAAATAGGAGCTTTTCCTTTCAGTTTAATTCGTATAAATAAAAGAAAGGGCCGTCAGAGCTAGATTGGAAATGGTAAAACGTAAAAGTCCATTTCTTTTTCCTTGGAGAGGATCTGGGTTGGGCTGGGCTGGGTTGCCGTAAAGGGAGAGACAAAGTAGATTAAGAATTCCTCACAGAAACCCGTGTAGTCCGTAAAATGTAATTCATGGTGAGACTGTGAGACGTACGTGGGACGAGGCTGGTGGATGAGAGAAGTCTCAGGTGATGTGGAAACTTTTCTAATAATTTATGCCGTTACTCACATTATGAACTTGTAAGGAGAAAAGAATAGGCAAGGGAAAGTTAACCACCGTCGCTTCCACCGTGCCATCCCCGTAAGCCTCTATTCACTTCACACATGTATCCGCTAGACCGGAAGGGTCTTATATCGAATCATAGTTTCCTGTGTTTGCGCTAGCCTTTAAGTGAGAAACTCGCAGGCTGAAAATGAATGAAAATTATTTGCAGCCATGCAAACCAAAAATGCGTGCCTAAGATGGGATAGGGACATTTAACCGAATTTCATCCATACACGTACATTGGCTGCCGAATTATTAAGCCTCTAAATTTACTGGTATACGTCAGAACCATGTTTAAGTTCAGTAGCTTCAAGTCTAGACTTGTTTGCCAAACTTCAAAATCCAACATATTCATTTATAAATAGACAGAGTTTACATTACCCTAATTATCAGCACTGATTCGTATCACAAACAGCAAAGTATGCACTGTACTGTATGTCTTATTAAACTAGGCAAACAATCGGAATCATGAAACTCACAAGTTTTTCATAAAACTTTCGAAACTGTCAAGCGTTCCGATAAGCTACATATTGATGCATAGGAACAAAAATTCTCATACAGATTAATTTGTGTATCCATTTCGCAGTGTTGCTCAGAAGGTGAGACCAGTCATCCGCCAGATACCGAGCTGCTGTAAGCAGGTATAGTGGCGTACTTTGAATTGTCTGGGGATCAAGCGGCTGGGACGGATAATTATGAAATATTCACTCAAGCACTCAATTGGTCTCCACTGTGTTGAGCACAAGCGGGTTTCATTACATCCGCATTTGAGAGGCTCTATTGAAAAATGTTGTGTCATGTGCTATGATATAACGGATTAATTACTTTCAAATTCATGCCTTTAAACTGAGGCTTCGGCAACATTTCCAACACAGAAAACTCATATTGAAACCAACCCACCGTGAGTATTTCCATTCACAATGTTAATAAAGAAACCTGGGACGAGGCGCCGCTCTATTTTCATTTCCATTCCAGCTAATACTTCAGTTTGAAGTGTAATAAAATAAAAATTGATTACTCTGCCTGACGACATTAGCTCTCACAGACGCAGTTAGGCAAACCAGGAGCTCCACATATCACTGAATTTGAAATTCAAAAACAAAATAATGGTGCCTGCAGCCTGTCTCCTGATAAGAGATGGACTCTCAGAGTAATTGCTCCCGTATTCACTTCACTCATAATAGCTAACTTATAAGTCGATTGAATTACTTGAGCTTCTCACCTCTGACAGTAAAATGGGGAAAGAGAGAGAGTAATGGATCGTTTGAACTCCATTAAACGATTTGGAGGATATTAGGTTTGAAAATATATATAGTTTTGAAGTGGGAATGAAAAAGGAGCAGTCAACACTCTCTCTTCTCTTCTGATAGATTGAAAAGTTATCATGAGCAGGTCAGGATCGATCAGTTTGGGCGAACCGGGTGGCTGTCTGGGTTATTTGGGCAACTTCAAGATTTTGCCAGAAAAAAATTAAAACGTTTTCGATAGGTGCTTTGTTTTTAGGTAGGTTTGCTTTATTAACGATTGTTTCATGTTTCTAATTTTTCGTTTATTGTAGTAATCTCGGTTACTCTTTTTTAGGATGAGAACGCTTCAATTGGGAAGTATTTTTGCTACTGTGCGAACCCACATTAAATTCGCAGTGAACCTAACCTAATTCTAAAATAAAATGAAGGAAATGGGTTTTTTGTTTCACAAACAGCTATACCGGTCTCGGGCGGCCGCAGGCAGGTTTCTTATTGCATTTTACAGTTTATGTTGCATTACGATTTTAAGGATTTTTTGATAAATGACAGATTTCTAACCCGCAAGAGCCTAGTATATTTTTGGGATCCCTGAACCCGGTCCTGTTCATCGAGGCTCAGAGAATTGGTTCAACTCCGGGTAAATCTTAAGTGGAGAACGATTGAACTGGGTTTGGGAACATACAGAGCTGTTCAGCGTGAATTGGGCAACCATTAGGATCCGATCGAATATTGGCATACTGGTGGTTCCCAATGCCCAAGGTTGTGTGCGTAGATAGATGCTCCATTCCCTGTGAGTAGCTCTGTACCTAGACTGTTGAAGCGAGGAATATTCTGTAAAAGGCCTATTCCCCAACTTGACACATTTGACTTAAGTGAAAAATTCTCGCTTCCTTCTTCATTGTTCCTGATGAGATGCTCAGAGAGAATGAATGGGAGAAAGTTACCTTTGCCAGCCCTCCGTGCATACCAACCACCTTCTCCACCTATTTTAATGGGCCTAGTCGGAATTCCAAATACTGCTCAAGTATTCTTGACATGTTTTCTCAGCTCACTTCTGCCTGGCCAGGTTGTTGGAATGAATAGAATGAGTAATGGGACGAGGCAGAGTTCACAGCTCCGCCTCCTTCAACTCTACCTCCTTTGTCTTTTCTTAAATAACACTTGAACCTTTAACTAAATAATAAGGCTTTGGAGAATTCAAACTCCAAAGTCCAAAGTGCTAGGCTAAAATATTAAGCAGAATCAACTGCCGAATAGCAGGTAATTCCTTTTCAATGTGAATAATCCTTCCAATCCTGCCACATTACATTTCAACGTTTATACTCTTAATGAACGACTGTGACTGTGAATGGTGCACCCATATTAATATGTTGTACTCCTAATTCCAAGCACCTCATATCTTTTGACTTCTTTATACACATCCTCCGGGACCTTACAGAAGAGGCAGGTTGTTACCCCTTCCGTGTTTTTTACGTTGCCAATTAATCCAATTAATTCAGATGTTCATTAGAAGGTCAAAGATGAAAAGTGCGCTTTCCCATTTGAGCAAGTGAACCGGGAAACCTTACAAGAACCAGTTCCATAGCACCTGAGAGACCCGGGGATCAAACCCCAAAGTAGCATTGAGTATTATCCACGCTTAAACCACTCGCAGCTCTTCCGCTATCTCTTATCTATCTACCTATATCCAAAAGCGACAACGACAAAAGAGCGAAACTTTACAGCAAAAATATTTTACAATTAGCTACATGCATAGTGTGAGGATGTATTAGTATTATTTAAGCTTTTGTTGTACTTATCATCTCGATTTACACAAAACGGTTCAAGGTCAGCTGATATGAATGCATTTTCTGCCACCAGAACTAAAGAAACAACGGCACATCTCTTTCCAATGTATTTCAGGTCCAAGCCATCCATAGATAATCCTATCTATTTATGTTAGTAAAAATTGTCAGTTATTGTCAGCCTAAAGAAATATATGCAAACTCTGAAACGCATAAATAATCCACAACGGGTATTCTTCTATTTTTGTTTGTTTAATTGATTTTGTCACTTTTATTCCTTCCAAAGCTGTGTTTTCTTTGGGAAGTGGAAGATTTATAAGTTGTTTTAATTTGAGGATGTATTTGTACGTGAAGTTAACATACAGAGAAATTGGGAATCTATTTCCGTTTATACCTAACTATTCTTCAATACTACCTGAGTTGAGTGAAGTGGATCATAATTTCAACTGCAAAAATATGCAATACATTATTGTACATCTAGCAATTAATTGCTCGTCGGTTGTCACCCTTTTGATGTTTCGTTCTTTTGAGGGGATCGTTCTTATAATTCGCTTTTTTGGTGCGGCGCTTGCTTGAGGATGCTGTTCTAATTGCAGTGTCGCTCTTATGATGAGGTGGAAGCCATACAGTATAATTGCTATTCACTATGCATTATTCAACCTGGAACTAGTCGGCAGGTCTTGTGAATTCGTGAACGTAAACTTCGAAATACTCAGCAGAATACACGGACTGAATCGTCAAATATTTTGTCAATGTACAAGCTGAACTCATACGGAACAATTGATTACTATTGTTCAAAAGAAATCGAGAACAAATACGTCCATGCTAAGCAGTTTATCCTGCTAGAGAAATACATGAACGGGCAAATTATTCGGCAAATCTAAAAACAATTCCACTTTTCTGTGCTGAGTCTTCAGCAATTTCTTAGCTATATCATATATCTTCATTAAATTGCTCTTGAAATCCCATTTATAATGCTAACAAGTACAATTCTTTCAGAATATTTTAAATTCCGACTCACCTGCCAAAACGAAGAGTAGTGAAATGATTGACATATTCTGGTAATTCATGTTTGATGTCCTAAAAGTCCGAAACACTTCACGTCAGTAAATCAAAAGCTTGTAGAGAAAAAACACACTGGCTACAGGAATTTATTTTAGACTGAGTTGATGCTGATGTCGCCGGACTCGCATTTCTCGCAAATCACAGTCTAGACTTGGATTACTTGTATGTAAGTATGTATGCTTACGTGCATAAATTGTTTCACGGATTGAGAATTATGTGAGAGAAAAAGGAATTGGCCAAATGAAATCAATTGGGCTGAATTGAGTCCAATTGAATCCAATTGAATTTTGTGGGGAGACTTAATACATTCGGCTACTGAGCCGAGTTGTGGTTGGGAGTGTATGGAGTACTGGTGAATGGCGTAGTTTGTGCTGATTAAATAGTTGAAAGGACTTGTGGAAATGTCCGTTTGAGGGGGAAATGCTATCTCTGCGGTTCTCTCCCGCCAACTGAACTTCCCTTCTCCCGAATCCGCTGCTTTTCTACTCTCCACTAAATTCCAAACTCCTGGAACCCTTCCGCTGCGATGAATCAACCCTGCCTGCTTTCTCAGTTCAACACCGTTTCCACAAATAATGCTGGACTTCATCCTGCCTATTCCTCGCACTTTTTATTTTAACAGTTATTACATGACCAACAGTCTGTGTGTGAAAGTGTGTGGAACTGTTCTCATTGTAAAACTCGAGTCAAGAACAATAGTTATTTATGGGAAATACGGGTGCTGTTTATTTTTATTTTATAAAAATCTTGAACTCAGATTTTATATACATTGTTCATTACATCACTGCACTGTATGAATATCACGATTTTATGACTTAAATACTTGCTTTTCTGGTACGTCTAGATATTTGCGAAAAGTTATCCCCAAAAAATTTCCCTAAAAAAGCTCCCAGTTTACTATTAGGGCTCAAAAATTGTTGTCAGGTTAGGCTCAGTTAGGTTAGGTTAGATACGATGCGATGGCTGGAAGTTGTACAATAGTAATAAAGTTAGTTTAGGTTGGCCGGAACTATTTGAATCGATTAGTTGCTTTCGACAGATCTTCTGAGAGGAACTTCTTCGAGAGAACTTTTTCGTAGGAAACTTATTTCGTAGAACCGCTTTTAAAGTGAGTTCAGCAGTCAATAGGTACTAGTGTTAAAATAATACATGGATCAGTATTTCATGCATGTAAATACATTGTACTCTTTGCCATAAATAGATATGTACTACATCTGTACATTAAGTAGATGCTTTGTCATGAAAAAGAGTAATTTAAATTCTTATTGCTTTTGCTAAATAAACATTTCAATGCTATTGCTACATGTTTAAACCTCATAAATAATATCGAGCTTCACTGCATTGGAATATTAAACCGTACTTGCACTTCTACGATTTCTCGGAAGTATGCCATAACCGCGAAAACAATACCAGCGAAACATTACAAGGTCAAGTTGTTGATTTTGGCCAGGTAAGGATACGTTTAGGTTAGGTCACCTTAAGTAAGGTATACCGCAATTTTCGGAGCAACAAAACTTCGTTTCAAAATGTTTTCGCGGTTTATGACAAGGAACCAATTTCTTGATACCTGAGAAGGTGTGGACTTTTACGTTCCGATTCGAGTATTGTAATCGGATTAGGCCAAGTGTCTAAGTTGACAATACGAATGATTTTGGAAATTCAGGTCCCTTTCATGTAAAAATGGCCCGGAAAATTGAGAGCGTAGTTACATTTATACAGACGGCGGTCATAACAAGGAAGGAAGTGTCAGTGGATTGTGAGTGCGAGGACATGAGAGCAAGGACTTATCCAATCCACTCAATCCATGTTATCTATATCATTCAAAGCAGGCAGGGAAGGCTAAGGGTCTTGAAAGCCAATTTCACTCTCTTCCAAGGTATTCCTATTCATGCCTGAATACATTTTCATTTCAGTTTCATATGTCGTGGTTCTGAGCGGAGGTTGTTTAATTTAAGAATTTCTATAAACATTTGGCCAACGAAGAAGTCAGAAAATCGAATGACGTAGAGAAACTTATTTTCCATTTCCCCGCTTTCGCCAGTTTGGAATTCACATAAAATGTACCTAGTGTTTATTTCGTGTTGGGCGTAAACTTTTCATTGTGTATTTTTATTGCTCTGAATACACACACTACAACATAAAAGTTTAATGTAATGTAATTTTAAACAAATCCTATAAAAGAAGACCGATTTACCTTAACCCCTTCAACCATAAATGTTCCAATTCGTAGTGGCTAGCTAGCCATACGGTGTGCTTTTCTTCAAAGGGAAATCTTGGTTCAAGGTACATACCACTTTCTCTCTATGTATTCCCTTTCTGCCTCAGAACCCCGAGTCGTTCCCAATAGTTGGAATAGACTGAAGGATTGTCCTGATTTGGACTTTGAGAGATTTCAGTTCTAAAGGACCAGTCCCGCCCATGTCCATAATTAATCGAAACTAGAGATACTCCGAGTACGACATTTTAAGTGAGGTACAAGTGGAGTCTGAAGTCAAGAAAATCGTCCGATAAATTATAGCTTCTTTTGGCTTTGGCATTTTTTGGTGGAAATAACGCGAGCTGGATGAACGGTTTTTATTTAGTTCAGATTCAGCCAGAGACAAACTCAATCCCAAATGCAACTCCGTACATCATCGATTGTCATCAACCAACAGTTTAAATAAATGTATAAACATAATATTAAAACATTCCTTAATTGTTATATAATACATTTATACCTAATATATTACGATGGGAATTGTGTATAGTGCAACAACATGGAAATACATTTACACGAACTTAACAAAAAATACAAAGATTCGCAAAAATGAACTTTTTCTAAACTTAATAAATTACATAATGAACTATTCCTATGTAGATATTTTTTGATCCTTCGCGTTTCAAACCGTTTCGATTACGGGATTCCTTCCACCTCCCTCGAATTGTGTTATGTACGTATTCCATTCCAGTCATATAATAATATAACACCTCTAAATCCTTTTTCAGAATATGAGGCCTTTTTTAACCCATAAAAAAACTAAATGCAGTTCATGGTACGAACTCAAGAACTAGGTACTCTTGGGCCATTAAGTGTAAAATCTCAAAACCCTTTTCTGGATTGTGAGGCATTTCTTATACCGTAAAACGCAATGCTGTTGAGGCGTATGACTCAAGAGATAGGGTTTCGAGGTTTTACATTTAACATTTAATGGCCCGACTCTAGGGTGTCGAGGTTTTATAAAATATATATTGCTGGACTTCTATGCGTGTGCCATATAACCATATAAGTCCCTTCCCTATTTTGAGTCTGAGGCCTCTGCATGTATTTCTAAGAATGCCTCGGCTTCCGAAGGCTTCGAAGTTTTTGAACCTTGTTGTTAAGTAGGTACGAGACCTACAATGATTTCTAAAACAATTCTTAACACAACCACTCGACTCTGCTGCAAATCCATGTAGCATCCAGTCGGATCCATGTCATAAGAACCAGTAAAATACGAGCTAGTAGTCAAAGGAGCAACTTGGCTTAAAATTAGCTAAATTCAATCGGAATTTGACAGTCGGACGTTTAGGAAACCCTAGCCTAACCTGACATAAATTCATGACTTGGATGATGTACAATGTAAATAATCCGGACGTAGCTCCTCAGTAGCTCATGCTGCAATGGCTTGTTTGACGTGCTTCGGTCCAGCCATATCTGTATTCTAAAATCTCTTGAACCCTATTTATCGAGCACCAACTTAACTTTTCCGAATTCCTCCCCAAAACGGAAGGGTTTACATTCGGATATTCGCATCAAACGACCATTGAATGATAGACCTACCTACAAAGGGTTTAATTACACAGGGTAAAAAATTAAGCTAATTAAATTCATCAAATCTGTCAGATGGGGTTTAGACAAATGTAGAATCAGAATATTCACATGAATGCGCACCATCAACTACTTATTAAATTCTGTATGTTAGAAGCAGAGCTCATAGGTTATAATAAAACACTAGGTCGAAATTGTTCCTGATAGGACACACACATACACAGCGTGTCACTTTAGCACTCCAACTCAAAAATGTTGCAAGTGTCTTTCTACTATTCCCCATCCTCCTAATTAGATTAAATATTCATTATATACAAATAGTTTTATCTGTTATTTTATTACGCACATTTTTATTGCGTGAAAGCCTGAAAAAGCGATATTTACAACATTCCTGGTTACAAGTTATATGTATTGTATATACCTATGTACGTACCTACATATGTTTTACAACGCAACAATTAAAGCTTTATTATTCGAATAGTAAATGTAATCTGATGACATAAACCCCTAAACACAATCCACAACTCATTATCATGTTTCAAGACATGCATTTCAGTCTACTTTCGATTAGTTGTTCCAAATTCAGTATTTACGGGCTCTTTATATTTTCCTACATCTCCCATGATTCGTGGGAGATGATTCGCTAGTACACTGGGTCAACATTTAAATAGTTCAAAGTAAAACATGTACAGGTACCTAATCAATTTGTATTTGCATGTGGCATTGTAATTGTAAAGGCCACACAGACATACAGGAGAGATGCTTGACTAGACCAATTTTAATTCAGATTGGATATTGGATAGTGGATATGTTTTAGCGTTACGGAGCTTATGGCAGAGTCCTCTACTGGGTTGGATTAGAGATAATGCCACATGTGTGTCCTTCCGAATTCCCGCAGTTTGTTCGAAACTCAAATTAGACCAAGTAGAGCAGGGAACACTCAACACTACTGACTACTATTACAATTCAAGTTCAGGAACTAGTTTGAATTTTTTGTAATTTCAACTTACAAACTGCTGAGCTGGAACTTCGTGTTGATTGACCTCACTTGTCAGTTGTCAGTTAGTTGAGCAGAGACAGGCCGAAGGTTGGAGTAGGGCCTGTGTTCCCAAGGAACTTGAATCAGGTAAAGTACAACTAATAAAAGTCAACAGTTGACAGTACTTACACAAAGGGCTAAGCCTGCTAAACACGAAATTAATTGCATAACAGAATACAAAAGCCAAAGAATTTGCAGGCGACGGATATGCCTGGTGTTGGTGTTACTCTGTGGGGGTTGGCATCTAGATCTTGGCGGACAGGAACATTTCTAAGTAGTTTGTACCCACATTTGACATTGTACGTATGACATACATGACATTCCACCTTGACCTTAGAAAGGTTAGGTTACCTGGACCAAATTTGCTGATCTTAATGAGTCTCATCAAGGTCAAGAGCAGCAACTTTTGTCTGAACAATTTTTCTGCAGACCAGAATGTTAGGTTCAGGTCACGAGATGACCCGGCCAGAAGTTATGACCATCGAGATAAACTCTAGAGTGATACCATAAATTCTTCAGAGTGGTCAGTGGTCACAGATCCAGTGTAATGTGAAACAACTTGACCTGAACCATGCACCTCTGGAGAAAAATTGTCCAAAAAATGATATATCGTAAGTTTTATGGGATACTTTTTCCATAAGGGTCACCTCCGTCTAAGGTACATTGCTATGTGGGTACAATATACTTACCAGTACCGATTGTAATGAAGGATAAAGGAAGCCTCACGGTGTTTAAATTACTGCGGACTCGGAAGGAGCTAATGTTTGATATTTACTATTAATGACAGATTTCGTTGAGCAATTCCCCAACCATGGTTTTACAGCGGGTCGACATTCTGCAACCACTCTTTCAGGTATTTGATCATAGCTATATATTACATATTACGCAAGACCATAATGTAGCTACTCGATACAAGTTGTGCCGTAATTAACCGTACGTTCAACTTACTCTTGTTGGTTGTTACAAGTTAACTAGCAGTCAGTCCAGTGTAGTCCAGTATGCTAGTATCACATACTGTTTGTATAATTAGTTGGGAGGTTAATTTAGTACAATACTAAAGATTGTACTTCCTGTGACTTGCAGCGGTTTAAGAAGTCGACCGAAGCCGATATTAGGCGTGGTTTGGTGTACGGATTTCCTGGAGGTGAGAATGGAACCGCTGGCTCAGCGGTAGCTATTGCCCTTGTCTGCTATTCAAATGCCGAGTCTCTTACATTGGCCATTCGCTCACTCCCGTTTGGCCTCAAGCCAATTGGACTTGTGGAATTCGGAGTTGACGAACATCAGGATCTCTATGAGGTAAGTTATAATCTTGCTGGAATTCAGTTGAGTAGTAGTTTATTCCAGTTTATATCTATTCAACATTTATTTCGTTCCTATTCCGGTTGCTCATTTTTGCTGTCTATGTTATCTAGGTTGTTGAAGGTTTGGAGCATCCAATACTCTTCAAAGTAGTTGACGAAAAGGTGACTGCGTCTACAGGACTTGATTTTCTCACTGTTGTCCATCTCAATGTTATTCCGTCGGACGTTTTCTGGGAAAAGCAAGTCTGCACATTCCATATCCGAGGAAAGTTCCTTCTGACGAGTCTCTTAGAAATTCCAGAATTGGAGGAGTGTGTCTCCATGGCCCGTGTAAGAATGAAATATGCTACGTATTGCTGCCAGTCTTATCATCAAAGTATGTATAGTGCAGAAGCTCGGCCTACTTAAAAAAAATAATAGATTTATGATATAATAATTATTTGATTGCTTACGAAAAGTGCGTATTCAGTCGCGTTTGTAAATCCGTCATGACCATTTGGAGGCAACGATAAGCGGTTTAATTTTTAATGGATCAGAGTAGACATTACATTACGGGTTTATAGCTCGAACTAAAATTGCATGCACATCACTATTTATCTATTATAAATTAATCGAGACTTCGAACTGATCTACCATAAAAACTCTTTCGTTCAATTAATATTTTTTTTATTGATGTCTAAAATGTTGATGGCAGAGTCGACTGATGAGCCAGGCAGCCTATTTATTGGGGAAAAAACAACGAGTAACCCTGCTTCCGAAGCACGGTCACATGACGCATGAAATTCAGAGTTTCAAGACTACCGCTCCGGTTCGCGTGATTGACTTGGTCAAAGGAATCAAAGGAGAAAGTGGAGAGGAAGATGACAACTCGTCCTACTTTCGACCAGGCATGAATTCCCTCGACGTCACTATTCTCTACGATCAAACGAAAGCCAATTCCATGAAGAAAGCAACTCTGCTCATTTCGGATAAAAGTAGGCATTTACTATCTTGTAATTATTGTTTATTCCACCGATAACGTTTTCCTAAAATTACAGTTTGAAATTGAAGCGTGATTGGGATTCACGAATCCGTGTGCATTTGGTTGACTAGGGATTGAACCAATTTGATATCACAAATTGCGGATCGGTGCATGATGTGGAAAGTTGTAATATACACTAAAAATTACGAGATGATTTTCTGTCTAAGCAAGTCAAACTCAAGTAATGCAACTTACGTGGTTCATTTCTCACGGTCCTGATTACATACCTTCGTTTCGCGGGGTATTGACTACAGCCCTGGCCCTGAATTTCCCCGTCAACATCAATGCTTCGTACTTACTTGTATAGCTAGACAAAATAACTAAATAACAGCACGGGCAAAGCATCACCTAGTATAACGACGTTAATGATTCTGTGGTGTATCTATCAATCCATGTATCTCTTCTTCTGTGTATCTCTCTCTCTCTATCTATCTGTCCCGTTCAAGTTCTAACCAGTTCAGTTACATAGATCAGTGCTTGGCACTGAATTGTGGGCTAGCTAGTATTTGTAGTATAGTATCGTGAGGCTATTGTGCTAATACTATAAAGTCCATGTGTGATAATTTTATGTTCTTGCAGCAGCGTGGTGTAAACTCTTTGAACATTATTTGGACCTGGACTTCCTCGTCGTTGTCCCACCAGGACTCCCAGTTGGTAATTTGTACGGCCAGTTTAACCAAGCCGTATGTGCCCAGTTGAAGCATGGATTTCATGCCAACATTGTTCACCAACTCGGCAACTCCATCACTGCTGAGAAACCCGAACCTTTCCACTTTTGGCCATCCTTTGCTCAGCACTTCATCACAGCCCTCTACGCGGAACACACATCTGAGGAGAAACTGAGTACGAACCAGTGCTATTCAGATTTAAAGAATCGTGGGAAATCTCGAGCGACTGACAATAAATAAATGAAGGTTATCGTATAATAACTCTGTGTTGTTGCAAATCCGACTTGTCCGCTTTGACTCACTGTTCAAAGTTTAGAGCGAAATAGCGGATTTGTTTTACAACATGAAAGTTCGGCGAAGACTAGACATTTAGTAGGCATTACACGGATAGCGATCATAAAACGCTTTTATTTTTTTTATTTAGTGTAAGTCTCTCGAGATTCCAAATACTGGATAGTTTATATTTTAAGGCTTAATATTGAATGCACCGGTTAAACTGAAAATACCCGCCACGTAGAGGTTTATCCAGCAGACTGCTTTACTTCGCCACTGCAAACAACTTTTTGACGCTGAAATTTGGCGAACATGATTTTGTTATCGCCTTTTTGTAATTTCAGTGTCAAAAAATGGTATAAAGTGTCAGGGAAGAGTCGTCTGCGGGATAAAACCTACATTTGGCGGTGAATAATTGGCAGTCTTATTTAATATTCAGTATTTAATGATTCATGAGTGAATTGATTGTATTACTAATATTGCGAATGCTTCTTGCAGAGGAATTGCGACATGAGCTCCATGATTTATTCTTTGTGAAAGAAACTCGCCCTTACTTTCGCCGCCCAGCGGCCCTGTTCCAACCGTCAAAGAGCCTCGTCTCTCCGCATGTCACGCTTCGTGGGAAGTATTCCGAGACGGCTCTTGTGAGTGGACATTACGAGTACAAGCACTATACTCAGGACAGTTTCAACGACGATGGGTGGGGCTGTGCTTACCGATCCCTTCAGTCTATCGTGAGCTGGTTCCGTCTTCAGGGATTTACGTCTCGTCAAGTGCCAACGCATAGGGAAATTCAGGAGTGCCTTGTAAGTGCAACAGTTACTATTAGTATAATCTTGTGCTTTTATAGCGCGTTTCGGCCTAAAGTACAGGTCTAATAGCAAAAAACTTACTGTATAAATTACCTATTTCGGGGTTTACATTTTGAACGACTGGTAGGAAGTTGGCCAATCACTTAAATATATATCATAAGTTTTTTGTTCGTGTCTTCGGACTCTTAGCGTTCTAGATTGGCACAAGTTAGAATGTACTAATCTGTAGTGTTCAGTTCAAAGTTCAACTGGCTGAATTCTGTAGGGGAATATTTTGTATTGCTTGGCTTTACAGGTTAGTTTAGGCGATAAGCCAGCTACGTTCGTGAATTCCAAGCAATGGATCGGATCTACCGAAGTTGGATTTGTCTTGGAAGCATTGTTGGGAGTGTCATCTCGAATTTTGTCCATGTCAAGTGGTGCTGAAATGGCTTCTAGGTAACGGCAATCTTTCTTACTTATTTTCACATAATTTGACGCGAATGGCTCTCACTATAAATTACCGTGTATGTAGTTTTCTGTGCATCTTAATTCCTTGTCTAAGTTAAGCTTCTTACAGACTTTCTGAAGGTTGTACGTGGTTTTCCTGACTGAGATTGATTACACAATCTCTGGGGATATTCATATATTTCTCTGATCAGGGTGAAGCTGAAATACATTTTACAGAGACCGTAGCTTCGGAATACAAAGCTAGCTTAAAAATAAAATTATATACTTTAGTAAATATATGTATATAGAAACCACCATATGGGCATTTGACACTGATCCTTACTCCACCTTTTTCTAAAGTGACAACGTGGCAGCTCTCCAGCATCACTTCAAAGTAAACGGAACTCCAGTAATGGTGGGTGGCGGAGTTTTGGCTCATACAATCATTGGGGTCAGTTTCAACCCAGAGAACGAGTCGGAAGTTGAGTTCCTGGTTCTGGACCCGCACTACACGGGAACTGACGACCTCAAGACTATTCTGAGTAAAGGCTGGGTGGGCTGGAAGGACAAGAAGTTCTGGAGTGCCAAGGATTTTTACAACGTCTGCATGCCCCTTCTGTCCGCAGCCATCTAATTCCAGAACAAGAGAAAAACTTCGGTCCGGACCCAACTGACCCTCATCAATCATGCCAACAAACACTCACTCCTCACAGTTTCGGAGAAATTCCGAAACACTCAAATCTCAATGTCTTAAATTAACACTCGTGCTATCTAATGCTTAAGTATGTATATTAGGCACTCAGAATCAGGAGTAAAAGGGTCGTGTTTATTGAGAGTCAGGGTTGGCAAGTTATTGAATGGAAAAAGAATCAAACAATAATGAGAAAATGAGTAATTGTGATCTTCCTGGAGACTTATGAAGAATAATATTTAGCTGTAAGACTATATTTTTTAAATCACTCAAAACATTGGTTATTAAAGTTTCACGACAAAGCTCCAGGCGAAAATGTTCATTCAACTCGATTAAAACACGGAAATCCTAACCTAACTTTATAATTAGAAATCCATGTGACATAATTCTAACCTAGCCTAATCTAGCTGAATGTAACTTGACCACAAGGTATAGTTGGATGTTAACGGTTGAAACAGAACTTTTCGAGGGAACCTGTTCGCCCTTCGATTATCAGCTCATGCTCTTGTCTTTTGTCCACATTCGTACATACATAGTATGAAAGTTTTTCTTCGATTATTGTCATTGTAGTCCTTGCCATAGATTACTCATCGGCCTTTTTGCTTCAGAAGCTTTCCCAATCTTAAGGCCAACAACCTTTAGTAATCCTGTGTAGATGAAGCAAGGTTAATTGTCAATGGCTTACACCGTAATAAAATTTACTGCATCCAAGGATAAAATTAATGATTATGATTCATAACTGTTTTTCGGTGATTTGTTTATAATACAGAACCAACTCACAAAGTAACTTTTCGCTAATTGAGTACATTATTACTTTTGTTGAATCGTTCACGGTCCTCGTCTCCACGTTTCTCTCAATCCGGTCAAATGTGATGAATGTATTTAGTACGAAGAAGAATTCGTATTAAATATTGCATGAATTTGGTTATTTTTAATGCGAAATGTGTTAAAAGGACGTTAGATTCGTATAAGACCAAATACTAAATAGGAAACTGGAAGAGAAATACTTACATGAAATATAAACGGTGACGTGATTGAGACGAATGAAATATTGGTATTTTCCGAATTTATGTATATGCACGTAGTAGTTATACGTTGCACGCATAAGGCGCATGGATATGCGGTGAATACATACTTGGCTATCTGTAGATTGTTTCTCTGACAATTTTCAGTAGAGTAATGCATTCCTGTTCCGTGATTGTATTTGCGAATTGTAACGGCATTTATTCTGATAATAAAATCAAACAAGTCCAACAAGCTAATGTAATGTTTTTGAAATTATTTATTTCAATTTAAATAATAAATAAACTCCCCATACTAATATTATTAATACTAAAATGATAAAGAACTCAATACGATTTTAATTGGATTGACCAAAATTCAACGTTTCAACTGCTACCTGAATTTAAGATTCAAATATATATATAATACCAGGATAGAAACATTATTTTTGTTTGGCTACCTGCAGCGAAATTTTAAGCACCACAATAACTTAAAAAAAACTAGTACACACTACTTGTTATAATAGCACTTAGTCTTCCCATCTTATCAGTCTAAACCATTTCATTTTGTAATTTCGTAGCTAGCATAGATGAAAAAACCTGAGGCCACATATGTGTTCCCTTGCGGGGCATGCGAGTACAGTGGAAGCGTAATCCAAAGTTGACAACAGGCATTAAAACTGCTTCACAGTATTTAACATTTTCAAGTTCCCTTTGAGCTGAGCCCCGTAACCAACTAATTAATTTCGTAAATTACGTAAATATCCCTTGTCCCATTTTCAAGTTCCCTTTGAGACACATAACAAAACAAATGGTATAACTTATATTATACGCAGTATCCCATATCAAGTACCATTTGAAACACGTGCGCAAGTTTATAAATGAGACAATTAAGAACAAGACTCGAACTTCCGTGCAGTGGAAAATAGAATGAAGTTGGGTAACCCTCCAAATTGCAAAGGACATAACCTAAAATATTGCTGTAAATATACTCTGTTTATTTTATCCACGCATAATTTTGACTTTCAAGGTAATTACTGCTGGCTTATTCCATCTACATAGTAACAAATGTCAAACACATTATTCTCCCCTCAGAACGTAGCGCTGTTTCAAAATGCGGCATGAGTAGCTTTTCTCGATGTAGGCGTAATAAACCAGCAATAATGTGTATTTTTGGTGCATAATAAGTAGTACAGTATGAAATAGTACTACAATAAATTTTGGAATTAATCGAGGAATATCGAAGAGTAGCGCGGAAATAGAATATAAATTGGAAGTAGAACTGCTGAAGTAGTTTATTTGTAGCCAGGCCCAGGCTGAGGCTGGGGCTGGGTTTGAGCCGATGCGGGTTGACCGCGAGCATAGGGATTAGTATTGCCGCTGTTGAGGTTGGAGGCAGAAGGAGTTCCAGTCGGCATTCGTTGCTGAGGTTGGTTACCCAATACTTGAGCATTCATTATTGGCATTTGCATCAGACCAATGGTGGGTTGCTGTTGTTGTTGAAGATAGTAATTCGGATCCTGCTGCATGTTGGTGACCTGATTCTGTTGAATTTGTTGCTGTTGTTGAGGCAAGCCCTGATGTTGTTGTTGTGGTAAGCCCTGATGTTGTTGTTGTGGTAAGCCCTGTTGTTGTTGCTGTGGTAAGCTTTGTTGTTGTTGTTGTGGTAAGCCCTGTTGTTGTGGCAAGACCTGTTGTTGTTGAGGCAATACCTGGTGTTGTTGAGTCAAACCTTGTTGCTGTTGTTGAGGCATGCTTTGTTGCTGTGGAGGTTGAGGCATGCTTTGCTGTTGTTGAGGCATGCTTTGTTGCTGTGGAGGTTGAGGCATGCTTTGCTGTTGTTGAGGCATGCTTTGCTGTTGTTGAGGCATACTTTGCTGCTGTTGTTGAGGCATACTTTGCTGCTGTTGTTGAGGCATGCTTTGCAGCTGTTGTTGAGGCATGCTTTGCTGCTGCTGTTGAGGCATGCTTTGCTGTTGTTGTTGAGGCAATGATTGCTGAAATTGTTGTTGCTGCTGAGGCTGAAATTGCTGTTGATTCAACTGGACCGGTTGGTTCGAGCGAGACTGAGCTTGATGTTGCTGACTGGACTGAGCTTGATGTTGCTGACTGGACTGAGCTTGATGTTGCTGACTGGACTGGGCTTGCTGTTGCTGTTGAGCCTGGGCCGGCTGTTGCTGTTGAGGTGGGCCACTTTGCTGGACTTGCGGTTGATTCCCAGGAGGGAACTGAATGGAGGTTGTGTGATAACCTTGTGGCATAGTGGAACCAAGCGGATTGGAGCCCGTAGCAACATTGCCTCGGTCACCTAGAGCGACCGCGCCTGAGGTGCTAGGGAGATTGGTAATGTTGTGCAAAGGCGGAACGTAGGAAGACAGGCTGTGGGCAGACGGAGTGGTGTAGGCCGAAGGCATCACGGTTGGAGTAGCTCCGTAGGGCGTGAGAGTAACCGGAACAGCAACATTGGGTGGGACCGCAACGAAGTTTCTATACAGAGATGGATAATAGTCAGAGTCATTTAGTGACAAGAACGGATTGGGCAACGGGTTTCTAGACAGAGACTGATAGTAGTGGGAGTCATTGAAAGGCAAGCAGGGGCTGGAATACGGGATTCTATTGAGGGACTCATGGTAGTTATTATAGTCATTCCACGGCAAATGGGGATTGAGATTGATATTGAGCCTTTTGCTCAGCGGCAGATAGTAGCTGTCATCATTCCAAGGCAAAGCGGAACTGGGATTGGGAAGTGGGTTTCTATACAGAGACTGTTGGAAGTTATAATCATTCAATGGCAAGCAGGGGTTGGGGAACGCTCTAGTCAGAGGCGGGTAATAGTCATTCAAGGGGAAATACGAATTGGGAATTGGGAATGCAGGTGCATGCGGTGCAAGTGAATACTGCCAAGCAGGCTCCAGTGCTGGTGAAAAGAAATCCGGTGAGACATACCCTAGGAAATTGGTGGGAGCTTGGGGGTGATGTTGAAGAATGTGAACCGATTGTGCCTGTGTCCGCTGGCTCTGATGCTGTTGATGTCCTTGTGAAGCCATTGAGTGAGGAGCGTGACCCTGTTGTCTGGGGTGCAAGACGGTAATGTGGTTAGCGTCGAAAACTGGAAGCTGATGGTTATTAAGAGATTGGGGCTGACTCCGTGGAGCCTTCACAGGGCCATCACTACTAGGAGCGCTGGTCTTTGCAACTTCAGAGGCCTAGTTAAGACAAACAAACACAATCACCAATCAAAAGACACACCCCATACAATCCCTAATCACACGCCGTTCAACTCAAACGGACATGCCTATGGCATGTCCTGGAAGTTGCTTTCACTTAATTTCTTGCCTTCAAGGTCCAAGCACAAGAATTTCTTATTTTCTAGGTTGTCACAGTAATGTAATTTCCTCTCTAATCGAATCAATCGGTTCACTCCAGGAGCAAACGAAACTATGGCAACTGTGCATATGATTCTTCTTTGAATTATTGGTCAAATCGCAAATCAGATTATTTTTTTTGGAAACAAAATATTTTAAATGTTAATTGTTATACAAAAAAGTAGATTTTAATAAATCAAGAAAAGCGATGTGCAAGTTAGTGTACGTATTAATCAAATGCCCTTAACAGAGTATGGGTACAGCGAACTATTTAACATAAACGTTATCATATACACGGCGCAGCATGTCAATAGACTAAAGAATGAAAACAGAACAACGGTATGCTCGCTCATGATGGATTATTTCTGCTAGCAATTAATCCCTGCAGCTAGCGTCTTAACAAATTCAACACCCATGATTCTTTAAGCTGCGGAAATTAATAAAGCATTTACGAAAGAAAACTTGGTTTACGGTTGTAGTTTATTGAATACTTCGGAACTTGTCTAACATAAGTATATAGCTATGTTGTTAAATTGGAAACATTAGGGTCATTCTCCATTTTATATTTTAGGACATACCACTACTGGTGCCTTTTCCGAAGCAGTCTTAGCAGAAGCCACTTTGTCGCTCGACATTTTCCCAGATAGTGCTGGAGCAGGAGAGTCTGAGTCTTCTCGATTCTTGCTTGTATCTTCATAAATGTCCAAAATATTTGTTGCTTTGTCTCGAATGGACCGCAACTCATTGAGAAAAATCGCAGGTGGCAAGTAGCCTGTCCATTTTTCCTCTGATCCATCGCTGCGTACTGGATAGATCTTAAGCTTCAGTATATTAGAGTACTGAATTGCATTCGACAAGTCAGAAGAGTCGAAAATAGTAACCAAGTCTCCGTCTGCGAACGAATTAAAATCAGCGACCTCAAGGAAATATGGTAAACGTTTGAAACAAGTTATACGAGCAACAGCCATAGCAGTCACCAGTAATTAAAGGGGTCCATGTCATAACAGCGAAAACAATAACAGCGCGGCAATAACAGCGAGGTCAATAACCGCGACAATAAGTAAAACTTGTTAAGACTCGGTCACGAAAGGAATCCATACTGATCAACTTCGTAAAGCATACATGTATGAGTGGTTAAACTAATCACAAAAATTAACATTTTGTGTGATTGGACGCTTTCGAAATTCTCTCAATATTGTATTAAGTTGCATTTAGATTACATGCTGCTTGAACCATTGCATTTAAACATTAGTAAGTACTTCCTTTCTGCATGCATAGAGTTTAGATTTGTATATTATTATTAATACAATGTAAGCTTCGAGTCTGTTTGAATACAATGTATTTGTATTACGTTAGCTTGATTGAAGCCAAGAGGGAACTTAACATTATATCAAAATTGAGTTGAGGAAATATTAAGTCCTAATCTAAACCCATCTCAATCCTCATCATACCTGGCTACCTGGGGCGGAAAAATCACAAATCTAGAAGCCTAAGAGCCTGCCTGCTGGACGCCTTGCACATCAAATTTGGTGACCAGTACGAATGGATTCCCGGTGACCGAGTCTTTAACCAAATTTTTTATTTTCGCTGGTATTGAACTCGCCGTTATTGTACCCGCGCTGTTATTGTTGTCGCTGTTATTGAACTCGCTGTTATTGTACCCGCGCTGTTATTGTTGTCGCTGTTATTGACTTCGCTGTTGTTGTACCCGCGCTGTTGTTGTACACGCGCTGTTATTGATTTCGCTGTTATGACCGCGCTGTTATTGTTTTCGCTGTTATGACGTGCTTCCTAATTAGGGCAACATCCATCAGAGCAACAGCAGTAAACAAGTAAACAATCATACATAAGTGTAATATCAAGAACCTTAAGAGCAACAGACATTAGGAGACATAAGAGCAAGAGCCATAAATAGGACCAAGATCAACGCTAACAAAAGTGGAACAATATCAGTAGAACTGTAGTTGTACTACAAACTTCGCATAACTTACCCTCATCTTTGTATTTCAACACAATCTCATCATTCTGTTTCAACCGACCTCGAAATACTCTTTGCATCATCAAAACCAGTTCATCATATGTAATGTCCTCGTTGTGGATCGGGACACGACGAATGTCGTCGTTCAATTGAGCCTTAAATCCAGAATATTCAATAAATTCATGCCGTATTTCATAGCTAAAATAAATACTAATATTCGAATGTTGTGACAAATACCTTCACGATCAACTTTCCAGACGACCCGTTCTCCATTCTCTTACTTTTTTCTTCCTGGACGTTCTGATTTGTCTCATTGGAAGCCATTCTCAATCACGCCCCTTCACCTAAAAGTCCAATTAAAATAGAGAAAAGCTTAAACTTTTGTTTATACAATGTGCACTTGTTTCTGTGTCGAGCTTCTGCAGCCTGATACTAAAACTATAAAACACAGACTATTCTCTCGATTCCCCAGCAATAACAACAATGTGTTCGTGTGCAAAAAACAGGTAATAAGTACAGATAAACAACAAACAATACGATATACGCTAGTTTCTTACTACATCGCGTCATGCACTTAAATCATACAATGAACTAGAACTAGGAAGTAACTAGTCCGCCGTATTGGGACATAAAAACACTTACCCTCGTTGCCAATTTTTAGCTCAACACAATGCACTTAACAAAAATCCTTGTTCCAAATGAATGAAAAATGATGAAAAACAAATTGAAAGCTAACGGAAGAAAATATCAGGACGAAAGCTCTTACAAGCATCAACCAATCACGTCTGATTCCAAAAGAACACTAACGAAAACCAAGCTTTGCTGAGACAATATGGCTACTCGGCTAATCGACGACTTCCCCTCACCCAGATTTTTATCTTTTCTCGCATAACAGGCGTACGAATAAAAGCGAGCAAAATAATTTCAACGTTGCTTTAGAAACTGGGGCAGAGGCAGGGGTGGGTTAGGTTTCCTAGAACTGCACACCTATCTACATTTAGTAGATAGGTTAGGTATTCGATGCAGCAAGTACATGCAGAAGGAAATCACGAAGGTGGCCATATTACTATTGACCCTTAAGATTAACTGGACATAGCAGATAGGTTGCAATGCTGTAAGCATGCCACATCCATATAATACACACAAGGCAAAGCCACGCAGCCGACGCCAGGCTAGGCAGAGGCATGAGGCATTTATATTATGAATGATCGCCTTTGTGGACAACAAATACGCGGTATAAGCTTTAGCTTAGCCCTCCATCCATCCCCTAGCTAGACCCGGAAGACCCAAGAATCCAGAACAGAGTAAATAGCGAAAGTATGCCAGGAAATCGTTTACACTTGTATCCAAGAGAATTATGCTGAGCGGATTTCCAATATTATAGCAATTTATTATTTGTTGCTAAAAAAATAATATGCAGCGTTTGACTTCATACAATATTATCAAGTTGTAGTAATATATAATTATAAGTTAATTGTCAACACCTCTGTTAATAGCTTGCACTTTACCTCTGGGATCTGACCTTAATCTATCATGTAGATGGTAGAATAGATTTTATCCATCTGACATTTTTGTTTATTCTCTTCTGATTATTTCTCCACTTAGATTACAAATAAGTAAACTAACGATTCAATCAAGTTTCAGATTACTTGTATTTGATTGTATAGAATATCCGTCAAGGTTGTACTTAGGTATTTAATTTAGTAAATAAATTCATTTTATGCGCGTGGCTACCAGTGAAGCGAATGTTATTTCCTTAGTTTTGAATAGGGATGTAAAATATAAGCAAACGCAATACCATTCACCATTAAAATGTACGTTCCTACGCGCGAAAACCACAACGACGTCAGTCCTAATTCATTATTTGAGTTTCAGCATTTATTTTATTCTGATTCTTCATGACTTTAATATATCACAAATTGCAACGCGTTAAATTATTAGTGGTGCGAAAGTCGCCAGATTCTCGAATCTTCCTACCAACCATACCATACGCTACGAAACATCATGCAGCAAACCATTATGCATGTCCATATCCACACCATTCCAAGTCCACTTGGTTGCTTAATCAGTCATAATAACGTCAGCCATTTAGCGTAGACGTTGACGGGCAACCTAATTGGGTTACTTTTCTTGCGATGAGTTGGCAACGTAGTACATCACCTAAATGGTCGCCTGACTTGACCAAATTAGGTTACACACGTGACCACAGTAACCAAATTAGGTTACATTGTGACTTATTTAGGTTACTTTTTTTGTGACCAAATTAGATAACATCGTGACTTGATTTGGTCGCTTTCCTGAGACTGAATTATAGTTGATAGTATACTAAATACATAGGTATAATAGGCAATAGGGAATTTCGAGCCAATTTCAGCCTTGAGCCATGCACACAGTCAAATCGGGCAGGATCCGGGGTCCATGGTACGCATGAACTTACCTAGGTGTAAGCGTATAATGTCATGTTTAATAGGAAGTATGTGACAGGTCTTACAGAGCCGACAGTCCTTGAAGAAGCTTCGTCCTTGACCTCTTCTCTTGTCTCTCAATCCGGATTGGGGAATGGACCAGTGAACTGAATAAAATGGAAGGTAGAAAAAACCAAAAAACTGAAAAAATCCTCTTCACTCGTGTGTTGTCTGACCGACGGAGAAAAGTTCAGCTGACAATGAGTGTGTGAAGAGCCAAATCCAGAATGAGACAGAGACAAGCAGAAAGAAAGCAGAAGAACCAGCCGACGACGAGTCAACTCAAACTCAGGTCTTGTGGCAAGTGAGAGGGGGCGAACAATACATGTCTCATTTATTCTTATACTAGCTAACGTTTGATCGTCAAGTTGAGCAATGCGACATGACTCACTCCTCTTTTCATCCCAACTCACCTGAGCCAATCTTGAGCGGAAGATTCAACATCTCAAGCCAATGAATTTCGTATTTGGGCCCAGAGAATGCGCTTTGGCGGGGTTCCAAAGGAAATTACGTCATACGAGACAGTTACCCGGTCTACGACCCAGCAGGGGAACCGCCCATAGGGTTTTAGGGGTTCAACCCCCCCCTATAATTTTATGCTGAGCAATGTTTAAATGGGCGCCAAGTCTCTAATCCGTAACCCTAGCGCGCTACAGCGCTCCAAAGGCGCTGCTACAGTGTACGAGTGGCTTTCCGTTAAAAAATATTTAAAAATCATTAATCAATGATTAATCAACTCTATTCACATGAGTTTTTTAGAATTTTTTTAACGGAAAGCCACTCCAACCCAATACCGCTTTTCGAGCGCTGTAGCGCGCTAGGGTTACGAGATAAGGATTTGGTGCCTATTTTAACACTTTTCGACACGTAGACGTATAAAAACTTATCTGGCCAATACTGTTATTGGTGAAGATCGGCCTAATGGACAAGTATTAATGAACATCTATAGATAAATACTTATACCTACGCACGAGATTTTGGAAACATTTTTGAAAAGCAAAAACCGTCGCTTGTTGCAATTTTCGTGTACGACAAATAACTGATAATTGCGTCATTGATTTTTTCATAATAAATTCTATGTCCCATAAACTAAAACCCTCCCCGAAATTTTGGTCACGGTACGTGCCTGCGACCCAGCAGGCCAGGGGGAAAGGTCAAGGGTCAATCAACAAAAAAGTACGGACTGAGCCAAAAATAAACACAAATTTTAACCCATGAACTGGTCCTTTTCCCTCCCCGCCGTCGTCGTGCACAGATGCCTGGGAAGCCTTAGCCATAGGATCCGTCCTTCCCTTGTCCATTTCTGGCATCAGCCGTCAACACAACCACATCCTCTCTTCCATTTCCATGTATCTATACCATAAAATCGTTTTGTCGTTTGTTTGTCGTTCTGTTTGTTCACTATAACTACTCAACCGGTTTGGGTGAACAATAGCTTAAAATGTTGCTAATTTTTAGGGTTAGTCCGTAGGGGGCTTTGATTGACCTCTGATCACCGGAACTTTGAACTCGGGTCAACCCTGGGTCAAATTTTAGCACTTATTTTTGAAGTTGCATATCAAATGAAAGCATATTATGACCTACAAATTACAACAATACCATTGTGACCCCTAAGTGACCCTTTGTTTGACCACAGGAGGTCAAAAAGTCAAAAAGCCTCAGCTTCAAGCACAGCGTCTGTCATTGTAACTGGAACAGAAATGAACTATCGAACTATTAAATTAAACCATTATTCTAACCTATGTATACTAACAAGTAAACTGACGGACTTAATAAGCCCACATGTTGTGTTGTGTGCATGTGTACATATGTATGAAATTCGGCCAATTAGGATTATATGTATCCTACATCGGTTCAGTTCTTAGCAATTATTCGTGGGTTGTTATAAAAAAAATTAAAGCACTCTCTCCAATGAAAGCCGATGCGGTTTTATTGGCAAACTTTTAGCATGTCAGGATTTGAAACATTTCAAGCCCAGGTTTTTTAAGTGGTCATATATGGTATTTGCATTATTCCGGGAATATACAGTATCTGTATAATTTAACCAGAGTAGTGCAGTACATAAGGTTTAGTTATCGCCGGCGACAATGATAACCACTCCACGAATACACAAAATGGTACAATAGAGACGGATCTACAAGATAGGCAGTCAACTTTTCGTATCTATAGGCTCATTTATTCGTAATAAGTAAACATTTGAAACAATTGAAACAAGTTAATTGCAGATTAAGGCTGTTTGCTACATGGCCTTAACGCTTATATACGAAGCGGTGAACACGGCTTCAAACCTTTCAATTTCAACTATGTAAAAAAAGTTTTTAAGTATATTCTCAATTCTCAAATGTATCCATTAATTACAGTAACCTAATCACGGGCTGGCATTAATAACAATACATAATGTTTCTGTCTAGGTGCTTATGGAATGTGACGCACTTCAATAAAAACAGGCTCTCTTCCGCATTGTCTATTGTCTATACCCATCTTAAATGAGATATTTTGCCGTTCAATTTAAATTAGAATGTTGTCCGTTGTGCCTTGTTCATCCCCTTGTGCCTTGTTCATCCCCAGCCCCAGTATCATATCAGCATAACAACTTCCAACAGCTTTAATGGTTCTTAGCTTGGAAAAGCTCAAATGTATTCTGCCAACTACTCAGATAACTGGAAGCTTGCCATCAAATATGTACTACACTACACTACTACACACCTGGACTTGTTATGTTACTGCGTTCTGTACACGGGGATCCACGTATCAAATATAATTTAGAATATATATTCGGTATTGCGTCCGTCTAATCAACTAAGCGGCCTACTCTACTACATATGTACTATGTATGTATCATTTTGATTTCAAATACCACATTTCAATGGCTCTCGAGCTGAACTTCATCTGATATAAATAAAATACACGCTATACACAGAGTTTGTTATATGCTACTAACGGTGCGTTGTAAGAATTAAGTCATAAGCACCTAAAATACTTAAGTTTAGCTCCTTCATTTAGCGCAAAAGTTTCTGTAGGATTCAAAATTACTGTTTGACTTCATTGAAGGGTACGTTTTGCAAGCACATGATGAACGAATACGCTTCACAGATTTTACTTTTCTTCATAAAAAATGCCAATCGCCAACACTCTGAAACTTTTTGCAGCCTACTCCCGTCAACACTAGCCCAATAATGGGTTCAAATCCGAAGAAAAGGAAAAGAGGGCCGCCCAAGGAGGAATGTCGTGAATACAATCGGCTGAAGCGAAAAGCCGCTAGAGTTTGTTTGCTTCGTTTGATTAAGCGAATTATCGTAGTGGTAACAAGCCGAGATCGTTATGTGGGGAATACAAATGCAATTGGATTCCTGAAGGACATTGGTGTGGGTGTGGCTTGTAGAAACTACCGACTACTTTTCTTAGTGCAGCAAGTCATGCACCGTTTACAGCCCGGCTACGGACAATACAAGCAGCTCTGCTCAAACAATAGACAATTTCGAACATGCACTGCACAATTGCAATGATTTATCGGCTATTTGACAAGATATTTCCAGAATTTCCAGAGTCAGGTGAACCCAAGAGGGCTCGTAGAAATCGAAAGCGTAAGTCAAACCCATTTATTTGTCAGTTTAAGTGTACATTTTCCACTTCAAAAAATATTTTTCATAAATATGAAGCTAGATTTTTTTTCGTGGTAAAGCAAACCATAGCTAAGTTAAGATTGATAATGGCGTCACGATATGTAGATAGGCTACTCTACCCGTTTACACAAACTCAAAACTCAACCCTCGGACATAAAGCTTTTATAAAACTGATACTTCCCTATATGATTCGGGAAAAATGAATCTGACCGATTCACTATTTTATACGCATAAAATTCATGCAGAAATATGTAGATATATTCAAGTAACAAGTAAGTACTTAACACGTAAATTATGCAACTAGGTGAATTTTCAAGTGAGCTAAAAGTAGACGAGCGCGAGCAATCTGTCGTTTGTGGTATATATTGTAATTCAAAATATACATAGATGCATCTATGCAGCTATTCTATGTACATAGTGCGGAATATTTCTTAACTGCACTGTGCTGCGCTCTAGAATAAGCACACGCTTCAAAGTCAAAGCGGAGCATTACGTTTGAATGCAAATAAGATAATTGAACGGTGTGTACAATGGGAATCGGGATCGGGAGGGTTGGGCAAAGCTAAATACTCACTGAAGTATTTTCAAAATAATTGTATTTTGTGTCCAAGTCTTCCAACTAAACACTAAACTTTTTTTCTCGATATCCAAAATACGTGTATTTTGTAATGCAAAATGCAAAATACAGCAATTTCGTCTATTTAAAATATTATTTTAAAAGTGTAAATTAGAAAACACAATAGCAAAATGTAGGTTATTATGATTGAAACGTTATGTATACATTCATAAAACACGCGATCCATGATCCATGATTACAATTTATTGAAAAACAAAATGCCAAAAAGTGGCTACTTCAGCGTCGGTTTAGTTTTACAGTGAAAATCATTTTTGCCTATTTGGGTGAAAATACAAAATATCATAAATAGATAAGTACCAATATAATTTGAAAATACGGAATTCAGGGTACTTTCAGTATTTATGTCAACCACCTGCTATTTTAAATAAAAAAATTTAATTTCGCTTATGCTTTTACGTTGGTGATAACAATAACACTAATGTCCTTTGATATTCAAAAAATCAGAGAAGTAAATACAGTAATATTCTTCACTTTTCGTTTCAGATTAAATCCGCTCCAGCTGGCAGTTTGAAGATTGATGAAATTGATCCAGTTCTACGTATTTTCTTTCCTACAGTTTAAGAAATCAAGCAAAAAAATACAAAAGCAAAACGGAGCATAGAACAATAGCATAACTTTTGATTGATTTTGATGAACGATAGCTTAAAATTTAGCTAATTTTCCGGGTCAGCCCGTAGGGAAGTTTTCATTGACCCTTGAC
>JAQFXY010000227.1:0-42637 GCA_034693865.1 Ceratophysella sigillata
CGGGCCTCAAGCCCGGACTAAAAATCCAAAAGCCCGGGCTTCAAGCCCGGGACTGAGCCCGGGCTTGGACTCCCTAAAGCCAAGATATTAAGCGTAGATTCCTCTTTCAGTGTTCGGTGAGATTATGTTCTATAGAAGTCGAGGTGTGTTATGCTTCATTTACAATTCAATCTAATTCAAAGAAAAGCTGTGTTCCTATGCGTCATGCATATTATTGCTTGTGACTGAAGCTCGTTTGTTCTAAAGCATGCATAACAAACATCAGAGCACATTTGAAAGAACTAAGCCGACACTATTTTCTTCCTGAGGTTAGTGATTTTCTAAATCCAATATTTGATTTCTTAATAATTCTGGGAATTGAGCAGGTGGACGTGCAAAGGAATCAAGTGTGTGGATGTTGATGCTGCCCAACCTCTAAACAACCGCTTTTCTTCGATTCTACGACAAATGTTGGTGTACGAACCAGAAGGCCTCATACTTTGGCTACCATATGTTTCTATATTATTGAAAGCGCGCTAGTCTGCGGTCTGATCATTAATTAAGTACGTGAAATTTACACACATTTTTACCGGTAAATGAATCAATCCAAATTCATATTACCTGACCACAGCCTAATCAAGAGATAAAAGAATATTAAACTATGACCATAACAAACAGAGGAATTTTTGTAGCCGGTGATAACCCCTGCGGCAATAACCCCGCAACAACAATCCCCGCATAAGTAATCTCCGCAACCGAAATCCCCGCACTACAATAATCCCCGCAAGCAGAAAATTCATTGTCAGGGTTAGAATGTTACTGGCTAGGCCGAGTAAAATCGAAAATAGTGATATTAAATTAATTAGGTAGGTTAGGTTTCCAAAACCCCCGCAAATTACAACAAAAATAAAGTTTAGCTATTCTTATACAGACAATTATTAATTCGGGGATTACTGTAGTGCGGAGCTTTTGTTTACGAAGATTAGTGTTGCAGGGATTATTGCTGCGGTGTTATTGCCGTAGGGGTTGTTGCCGCCTAGGTTATCACCGGCTACGAAAATGCCTCCTAGTATTATTAGAAGGGAAATTTTGGGTGCTTCATTGAGGAAATTGCATTATTGCAAAGGTTTGGACACGTCAAGGTTCCAAGTACGGCAAATTCTCTCTGAAGATAAACCGCGCAATACAAGCTAAAATTTTGTATTCTGTTTCTTAAGGGAAAATGTCTGCTAGTATGTAGGTAGTATACATATATGGGACACTTTCAGATTTAGCTTCGATTTAAACAATCACAATAGCCTAATTACAACTTGTCGAGGTACAAAGGCCAATTCTGCGCGACATGTTGACCAAATTGTACCATTCTAATTTCCCGACCCAACTGTCGCGCTACTTGATGTTTCCTCCCAACACCTGCATAACTCTGAGCCGAATGAAGAGCGGAGCTGAGTGTGATGATAGGATCAGCAAAGACAAGTGAGTAGGACGTGCTGAGGCATTGAAAGGAAGGTTGAAAGCAGCCCTCAGTGTTTCCATCCCAGGCCTCGACGCTTCAATTATTATCACCTTCATTTACGTCTTCTTCTTCTCCCCTGCTTCCTCTGCCTCAAGCCAGACCTCCAATCCATGTCTTATCATCATCTCGAATCAAGGACACAAATCGAACAAAAGAAGAAGTAAAAAAGCCTTAGAAACCACTTGGAGTTTTATGTAGATTCCAGCCTCTCCGCTTACTCGCACAAAGACATCCAAAATCTCAAAACTCCCAACCCTCTGCTTTCTCTTTCAGTCACTCACTCTGCCTCTGTCGAGAGACTTACAACCTGGCTCCCTTTCTTCCCACCACCGACCAAATCCAATCAATGGAGCTCGAGTCAAGTCAAGGTCCATTCAGGTAGAAGCCAAGCAGGAGAGATGATATGGAGATAGGCCTCAACATTTCGCAGGATTTCTCGCTTTTCCTGTCTATTCCTGGCAAGGCTCACTCATTTCAATACGACAAACTTCTATGGACTTCCTTGGTTCTGCAATAGGGATTAAGTCTGTCACTCATCCAAGGGTTGGCTTGTAGGCGCTTGAACCTGGAACTGAAACAGCTTTCTCCATTTTAGGGCATCCTTACTACGGAGCTTAATTAACTTTCACTCTCTGCCTGGAGAGTCTATGCAAATATATGTAATGTGCAAATGTAGATATAGTTTCTCCCATGAATCATGCTCTTTCCCACTGAGTCATAAGGGTTCTCAAGCTGAGTTTAATAATAATTACTATTAAATATGCACACTCTACCAAACCTAAAACTTCGAACAATTTCCTTTTTTTTTGTTGCTTGTATTGATTTTAATAATTGAATTGAATATTTACGCAAGTGTACGTAAGTTACTAGCTGAATTGGTTAGGTTAGGTTTAAAGCTCTGCATCGTTGAAATTGGCTGTGGCACGTTCAACGCTATTTTTCGACACGAGTGGTACGATCATACTGCTTTGAGACCTAGGCCCCTCTACCTCAGGCCTCATTAAAATATTTTATTTTAATTAATTGTCAATAACTTTCTAAAGCAAAAAGTATCACCCGTTATGTAATTGGCAAATTCATTTGCATTACCAACCTTTGAGCAGAATTTCAGTTTAGTTCGACCATTCAGTCAAAAATTATATTGAGAGGAGTATATTGAAAAACCACAACGGTTTCTCCTTAATCCCATACACTTTAATTTCTTGATTTTAACAACAAACAAGCTAAAAATTGTCACTCATTTAGGGACAAATGTTCATCATAGTATGGTCGTTTTGATTTTATGATTTTTGCATTATTCTTTGCTACAGAAAATAAAGCGTTGTAATGGTAACGCGGCCTGAGGTCGTGGACCCTAACCCGTCCTTAAAGTGTGGGTTTATTGAAATGAAACAGTTTTATTAACACAATGAACAAGTTAATATGGACCGCAATATACTGCACCTGAATATTACGCGTCAATTCGCATTTGCTGTCAAATCTTCAAATATTTCGCTCCACACAGCTGCCAACTGCCGCTATATCTAAGAAGCTGGCATTATTTGTATGAGAAATATTTATAACAAAGGACGTGATGTGCTTGTGCTAGCGTATACAATGCAGAATATCTTAATTCTCTTTCCAAACTTGTTATCATAGTGTATGCATTAATGTTGTTTTTACTTTGGAAGCTAGTTTGGAGCAGAGGTGCGTGTAAGAAGTAAAAGCAAAGTATCGCTGTAGGTTAGTAAGTGCTTGGAAGTTGGAAGGCGGCTCGGTTACATAAGATCTGATTCCAATTCCTGCCAGCGAGATGAAATTATACTCTGACGTTTGCAATTATGTGAAGTTTCAGCTCTGCATTGTGAGTGAGCGTGGCATGGGAGATAGATGAGCTCCGTTTCTGCTCATCCCCCAAACTGAATTTTCCTCTTTCCCAAATTAGATTTAAGTGATACCAACGTCAAAACTTGTTTTTCTTAAGTTTTGTTTCAAAAGGGAGAGAGGGAAGTTAAAAAGTTAGCGTTTGGGTTTTCATAAAGAATGGTCATTGGCTTGTCTCTGGCTATGGCTCGATCTCCAGACAGAACACAGCACATCCTCGCCACTCAACTTACACAGAGGCTGAGATAGACTCAAATCCTGCTAATTCATTCATGCTCGTATTGGGCGGGATTGGTGGATAGACAAGGGGAAGTGTTAATACTTTCATGAGAAATTATTCTAATTTCCATTCTCTCCAACTCCCAACCTCATCGTCGGAAGATTTAGTTTCTCAGAACATCATCCTTCCCTATTTTGTAAACCTCTCTTCATAAAAGTTTGTAAGTGAATTAAATTATCTATTTAATTATTCAGAAAGAGGCTGGGAGGATCTGGACTAGAAAATTGGAGGCTCCATTCGGAATAGGATTAGTTTTTACTTTGTACTAATGCCTATTACGCAACACACAAGAATGCACACTACGGGCATATAGCAATAGAAACAACAAACAACAATCTAAAGAATATTAAATCCTCTACAGCTGATAAATATACTCGTCTAAAACTAAAAACTATGACCGCTCTGGATTTTACAGCGTTTGTGCAGTGGCGATTTGGCCAACGCATATTTTTTGCAAATATGGGTAATTAAATATCGTCCCTTGCAAACCTAACACAAAATGTCCAAACTATCTAGATTCTACCGAATTTTGTATTATGGTATACTAAATATACTATGAATGGACGAAGTAACAGATTTCATGTGTCGGAGTGAGACGCCGAAACACTGTGATTTATAAATCCCGTGAAAAATTACAATTGTAATAGTTTCTTTTTCCCCTTTTGACCTCACACTGCAAATTGGAGTCATGTTAAGTATTTAGGCTTAGCTTTTTTGAGAGTACTTTTCCAAAGGAGATTTTTGAGGGAACTTTTTCTTGGAACTATTTCGAAGTAATGAAATGAACGAGATCGGCCGCAAAAACCAGTTCTATTTGAACTTGCAATATTTTAATTACTATAATACGTGTTCAATTCTACTCTATTCAATTGAAACTTTCACCTCGTCCATTTTGGAGGATCAATTTCAACATTACGACAATATGTTCGTATATTTTGCACTACTGTATTATTTAGAATTGCTTTTGTTGTTTGGAGTATATGTAGCTTACGATAGCTACAATTCTACAGAATAATTAATCTCGTTGTATTGTAAAATTGTAGTATTTATGGGCAGTCTGGTTTAATGAAGTGTTGGAGGATGGATGGATGCATTCACTAGACAGATATTTCGTTCGGACATTGAACCAATAAGCTAAAAGCCTGAATCTCCAAGTACTTTAATCCTACTTTGCACAAGAGGAATACCTGGAGCACAACGTATTTAGACAGGTGTACTGTACAGCTATATTCCTAATCCGTGTCTGATATACTCTGGCATCAATAAGTTCTGAACAGGAGAATTTGACTAATTCGTAGATCAAAGCATGTATTTAGCTGGAAACTCGCCTGCGTTCCTGTGGCTCTGGACTGACTTGAGCTGACTGGAGAGAAGCCATTATCATATTAGGAATAATAAGAAAGAGTGAGGAGCGGAAGCCACAACCCATCCGGTTTCGTCTTTAAAAAGCCCGTGGAGAAACGACGTGAGAAAGGAACCGCAATTTAATTTGCCTTTTCTCTTTTCCCGTCTCTTTTGTGGCTGGGCTCTGGGCTGCTTGTTGTGGTAAGTCTGTGCAGTTCTTTCTCCAGTCCGACCTCCTCTTCTTATCTCCGCTTGATGGATGGCATTAAATTGGTCAGAACAGACAAATTTGTGGCCAGCCAGAGAGATTACCATCTCCCACCGCCGTCCATTGCCTCCTCATCTACTATCCACTACTGCCATGTCTACCGAGCTTGTTGGGTTCGATTACAATTTACAAATAGTAGTGCGGTTCTAGTGGATGGGCTGAGAACTCTCGACTAGGCAACCGTATTGATTTGACACCCACCGCATGCATTCCAGACTACTTGTGCTCTTAGGAATAACTTCAGCTAATCCTGCCTGATAAGCTTACAGCTTACAGTTTTGACCTAACCCGGTGTACATAGTAAAATTATCAGTATTACTTCCCATGAATTATTCAGGTATTGTATAGGAAGAGTAGCAAAGGTAAATATTACTAACCAGCTAGCCAACGAATCAGTGCCAAGCACTGATCTGTGCGGCTGAAAGGGTAACAGCTTGTACGAAAGTATGTATAAAGTTGTGTTTTGAACCCGTAAATACATCAGTTTAGAACTATGAATCAGAATCAGAATAAAAATTTCGGTTGGAAATAAAACTGCATACACATACACGCACACCTACACCGCAAAAATGAAAATAAGCTTGTTATATGTTAAGATCATGAGTTGTGGATTCTGTTCAGGGACTTGAGGTAGAGTTTGTGCTTGACCCAAATACTGATACATTTACTATTTGAATAAGACACCTGTCATTGCCAATTGCCACTTAGTTAAGGCGACTCTCGGTTATCACTCTCTCTTGTTACAAAGTTGCTACCGAGACCGAGTCAAATAGTGAAATTCATTTTGGCAGAACCTGTAACGGCCAGGAGACGTCAGATTAGCATATCAGAGAACGAAGCCCAAGCATCAGTAACAGATAAAATGGCACATACAAACATCAAAGTGATTAAGCTTGTTATACTCTAGGATGTTCTTGTAATGAGAGATATCTGGGATCGTATTTTACGCTGTTTTAGTTGAATTTAGGTTTGGGTCCCACGTCATTTGAATCCCATGAAATCTACTTCACTTTGGTTCTTCACCAAACCTGTCCCAACGACAATATAAATATTCCCATACATATATAACTCTGATTTAGCATAAAATGAAATGTGAAAATTCACGTTGATTAATAGGCCTGCGACCGCTATACATGCTAGATAGGTACATAAGCTAGCACACATAGACTAATCAAAATGAGACTACATCAAAGCTACATTATGTTAATATTTTATTTCTCACTGTTGCTACTTTGAATCTCTTCGGTTCATTTGGTTCGATTAAATAAAATATTGGGTAAAACTTCAAAAACGTCAAAAGACTTTGTCGATTATTCCAAGTCCACTCTGCAACTTCAAGTGACAATGCGCTTAAATCTGCAGAACCGTGTGCACTTCAAGAAATTAGCTATATTCAAGAATCCATAAAAGAAACCAGGTGGTTGCAGAAGTTCGTTTAAGATTTTTTTATCAGTGAACATGAAAGCCTTCCTGGAAAATGAGTGGGCATAATACGAACGTCATGGCTGCATTCACTTCCTGCTCAATTCCATTATAAACTAAATTTGAGTTTGAATAAGCTGACAGATGAAAATAAATATATTTGGAGCATTGTATCCCTTTAATTTTGTTTTCTTTTGTTGGATAAGACGGATTTTCGAAAAGGAACTCTAAATCGGTATTTAAAGAACCTCTTGTTGTTGTCAGAAGAAAGAAATCTCTTGGATCGGGAATAGGAAAATAAGGTGGAGAGGCAGGCGGCTCAGTGGAGTTGGGAAAAAGTGAAAATAAGCTCTACAAACAAATAGACGTGAAAAAAGGAGGTCTAAAAAATACACGTCTGTCTAGGCTAGTCTAGAGTCTACAAATAAATGTTCGTATGTACACAAGGGCGGTGTAGTCATCGCGAAACAGGTTCGGGTTAACCCAGTTCTTCAGTTTTATACACAAACAAAGCAGCATGACCAAATATTTTATCAACCTAAATTTAGTATTTTTTTTCCAATGGTGTATTCGGTGTCTTAGTTGGTGTAGCCTAGCGTAATTAAATACTGAAATTTGTCGTCAGAATTCAAGGCTTAACCAAACAGAAATGATATAAACTGTGAAAATGAGCGTTTTTGTGTTTGAAAACTGCAATCACTTACCAGATGGCTTAAAATTGCAGAAAAAATTACTTGTGTAGCACCTAAACGTGCTAGTAAAGCCTAGTTGTATACAAGCTGTAACATAGATGCAGTTCAGTGTATTTGTAGTAGCAGCGGAGAAAGGATCAGGTAGCTTTCACGCCTTCAGCCCAAATTCCTTCTCGCTCAAATCTGAAGCTCAAGCGGAGACATTTAGCTCCCGTCCCAACTTGGGCTAGGTTGGTGCCTTGGTGGTGGATGGTGAGATGCGGAGATAGTCAAGAGCCACAATCCCCGACTCCTTAATGTAATCTGAGGTGAATTGGAGGAGAAGAATAAAACGCTCCCTTGATTCTCCCTAAATATCTCAAATCCCAAGTCTTCTGCGGCTCAAAAACTGTTTTTTCCCCTTTGTCTTCAACAAGCATGTCCTTACGGATGAAACATCAAAATCGTTTATGTTGTCTACATCTCTTACTTACTTCCGCTACCGTTCCTTCCAAAGAGAAAGGAGTTGGGTCGTCAGGGTGAGTGAGTTAAGGATGATGTATTTACAATGTATTTACGAGACTCCGAAAGCGCTTCTCTTCTTCTTCACTTACTTGAGCCGAATCTGGGAAGGATTGCCGCCAGCTCCCAGCAGAAGGGATGCTGAATGGGCTGGAGTAGGCTCAGGCCTGGCTTTCTTACACCTCCACTGCCTTCTAAGGCTCCTGAGCGGCCTGGGGGTAGGAACACGAGAAAATACAAGAAACAGCTCCACTTTCTTCCAAGATCCGCTTCTATGAATCCGGTTTTTCCCCGTTTTCAAACCAAAATCCGATTTTCCACTAGTAGGCGGCTTGACGGCTTGGCCTGGTTGGGGTTGTGTGGGAGCTCTTGTGTAGCCTGATCTTGGGAGAGATCGATTTGGGGCTTCATTCCGGGGGTATGTCCCTCTTGCCACTGGGTTAATGGGTAACCTCTGAGTATGAGTAGGCTCGGGTTGGGCATTATTCTGAGGCCACGGGCTCATCCTTACTTTGTTTACTTTGAAATCTAGCACTTTTAAAAAATTAAAATAATTTCTAAACAAACAAATTTTGACCTTGACCTAAACCAAATCGAATTAACCTAAAAACTAACAAATAAAAAAATTAGAAACGCTGAAAGAAATAAAGGAATCACCACTAGTGAAAAACCATCTAAAATCCCGTGACTAGCAAAAGTACAAAAGTCTCGTAGATTGGATAGGCGGCCGCCTAGCCATTGGATTTGTCTCTTTCTATTCTTTTGAGCAACAATGCAAAATTTGGAAAGTCGTAGTCGAGAAAACTTCAGATTATAAGTGTTGTGCCTGCGTACATGCCATAATTACAATAGAGTGAAATTAGAGTATTTAAATGAAGAATCATGTAAAGCTGAAGTGCATACTTGGCGTTCAATATGCGCGCTAATTAGAATACCTTCTTCCCGGTTCAAATGTATCTGTAAATGCTATATATCTGAAACTATAGCCAATTCTGGCAATAGATTTAGGTTAAATATAAATACTTAATTTACTTAACCGTATGGTCAATAACTACACGATTTCCTTGTGAGCATTAGTGACTTGTTCAATAGAGACAAATTTCCCATGCAAAACTCTCTTCCATACAATTGGATTTGGGCCTTAACGGTATTTCGGGTCAAACGACTGTAGATTCTCCCTGTAATCGGATCATCGGCATTGGTTGAGCCCCGTATTAGGTGCGAGATTGGTAGGCGTGCGCCTAACTGGGAAGCCTGTTATCTGCTAAACTGGTAACTGGAGCAGTGTGGAGATCTGTCCTGGTGGACCGTGGTGTTCCTTGACTCGCACTGGAGCCTCTATCCTAGCCAGTGTATGGATTGAGAAAACTAACCCCATGTGCTCCTTCCCACCCTCACGCAGACAGACTTCTCCACCCGAAAGAAGAGAAACTCAACTGGCGCTGCTGGAGTGAAACTGAGAGAAAACAGAAACTTTCTCCCTTCATTCCAACTGGAGACCGCAGAAGACAAATACTCTTGTTCCGTCTTAGGCGTGAGTCCATCAATTGGCCAAGGCAGAAGAGGCGGAAGGAAGTGTGTTTGTGTGGCTGGAACTGGACGGTTTGAGCCTAGTTGTTCAAAACATTAGCCAGAGGAGGATTCAATGTTGGGTGGGGAGAAGTAGCTATTTCGTGTGGAAGAAGCCTGGTGCGGCGTGGAAGATGATTGTGGATTTATAGAAATTTAGTTTAGTTGAAAAGGGCGAGGAAGGAGAGAGTAGAGGGAGAAACAAGAAGCGCTTTTGACAACAAAATGAGTTACTACTTGCCTTCCTCTCAAACTTCTAGTTGTTCACTATGGAAAATAATTACTATTTTTCTACTCTACCTTAATCCAGGTACTTCCTTCAAAAACAACTTACCTATGCTTCGATTTGCATGATTACTGAATGTTTGGAACTGGGGCTTTGCTTCTTGCATTAATTTATATTAATCGTGAATAGTTGGAACATTCAATTGTAGATATCAGTTGGAACGTTTGCCTGCACCCTCAGAAAGCCAAACTTCAAGTCCGAGGCCTCACGCAGCACGGTCCGCAGCAGGCCACGGGCCTAATCCAATCCATGAGGCCTCGGACTGGAAACGTGGGTTTCCCAGGGTGTAGATTTGCGGAGAATGTGCAGAAAATGTGCAAATAATAATATTCCTTGTTGTCTTAAATATTTACTATGTGCAACACAATTTGCTTGCAAATAAGTACATAGCATATTTGTTTGAGGTTCCTTGTAAACAACGGCTGGCTATAAACAACTGCAGAGTGCAAAGCCTCTTATTTTTGTAGATTTCTTACATTTTCGTCAATTCTGGTTTGATTGATAGATACTGATTTTAAGACTCGGCTTAGATATATGCTAAATCATCCGCTTTTGAGTCTGAATCGGGTTGTTTGAAATTGTTTTTTACAAATAATTTAAATTACTTTCTAAAATGCATAACTATATCAAATCATTAATCTATTTTTCTATTAAAATTGGATTTGGAGTGTAACAATAATCGTTTTCATTACACGTAGTAGCTGCCGAACTTTTTCTTCAAAAAGGAATAGGATTTGTAGTACGCATCGTTGCGCTGAACAGGCTTATAACATTTTTAATCGCTTAATAAAATTTTCTTCGGATCTTAATTATATGTATGCTCATAAGAAACATTTGCTTGCATGAAAGACACCCGGATTCTTGAAACATTTGCTTGTATGAAGACACCCGGATTCTTGAAACATTTGCTTGTATGAAAGACACCCGGAGACTTACATTTGGCTTGATTTCTTGAAGTGGGACAGGATTATTGAAATAGTGTGCATAGGTTTATACATTTATGAAAAATAAAGCTCCATTCAGATGACTTGAAGATCTCAATATTAGGGAACGATGGATAGTACGCTTGTTGGTTGCATATTAAAGTTTTCAAAAATCCCCTATTGTTTCAGGTGTGTGTATTGCAATCTACATAGTACTAGGTACCTATGGATATTCTGGTTTAAATCCAGTACTCAACGCTTTGCCCAGAATTAAAATCCGTGGTTATACCGAATTCCAATATGTAGGTAGTGGAGGAGGTGGTGGTAGGCCGATAAATATACATGGGCTGCTGGATAGCCTGAGTCTGAAGTGTGTAGTCGTTTCCGTAGACTAAAAATCTCCCACGTTATGAACTCCCAACTCCAACAACTTGACTTTGTGAGAGTTGCTGCTTAGTTCCCATCTAATCCGAGAGCCTAGTGGTTCTTTGCTTATTTGATCGTGAGGAAAGCACTGTAGTAATCCTCCATTTATATTGAGTTGCGGAAGCGTATGAATGAATGAAAGTGAAACTAGTACTACCGCCTCTCCATCTCTGAGGCAGGCTGGGCTCAGATCCGCAGAGAGCTTATTATGAAGTGATGGATGCAAAATCGATGGGCTGATCGTCTATTTATGTATTTTGTATTTGTGTTCAAGGGGTTTTGGCCAGCTGGGATGACTGGTGGACGTATGACGGGATCTCTGGTAAGTGCTTTCTTTCAAACCCCTTCTAAGCCTCTCCTGTCAACTTGAGACCCGGTGCAGATCAGATCAGAATCAGGCTCCGGTCCAGATTCTCATTATTGAATTCAACTTGACCTGCAAAGTCTGCTCAAAGGGAACAGGCTCGGCTCGAGAATGCACGCATTAATTACTCAAATCAGTCGTTTTAACCAGTTTACTCTACAGTCCTTAGAATAACCAGCTGAAATTGTGCTGTCTTTTCTGTTTGTTTCCGGATTTTAAATTTGGTAAACAACTCTTGGCTTCAAGGTAAAACATAGCGTCTGACGTAGTAAGTTAAGCAGGAATTAATTATTAAACTTCAACATGTTTCTATGCTGTGTTCAGTGGTTTGCACTGATTCATGGGCTTCTAGTATCTTTATATTTATCCGGTAACGTGGAACTATTATATATTTACGATATCCATTTATCAATCCATGTGTCCAGTGTTGAAGTTTGGTAAACATCTCTAAGCTTCACGCTAAAGCAAAGCGTTAACCATAGCAACTAAAGCAGAAAAAAAAACATTGCATTTGAAAATGCTTAACCTTAGACCAAGCAAATTAACTGGCTCAATGGTTCCACAGTTTTGTAGGGAGTTATGCGTGAAATTCGGTCAATGCACCCAGGATCCCACCCACGGTTCGTAGTGCCTAGCTTTGATTGAGGTACGGCTAGTAGAACATATTGCGAATTCTCGTTTTGATGATAATGTGAGAAATATTAGAGAAACTCGGCATAGGACGTCTAGACAAGATTTTGCAGATTGTATTGTAATGCCCACTATGCTCGTCTTTATATCCACCACAGACGAGCGATGCCCATATAAGTTGACCCATTGAAGTTCCACTCGTGCTTTTCTTAATGCCAAAGGACAACAAGAAGGCATTTATGTTTAGAGGAAGTACGTGTGCTAGTGGAACTACGAGTACATTACAGAAGAGCAGCAAAAGAGAAAAAACAGCTCAACACTTCTGTCCCCTTGTGTCTCTTGCCTTGTTTCGTCTGGGCCGCGTTGAAAGGCGGAGATGGGAGAAAGCGTGTTGAGGACTAAGAGCCTTGTTGAGTGAAGATGAGAGGGTTGGTGTTGGTGGTCAGTCAATTTTCCCTACCATCCATTTCACTTCCCAACATTACTATTGTTGTTCTCTCCGAGGCCGGAGCAAAAAAAAAAAGCTAAGAGCAAAGTGGAACTTTGACAAGGTCCGCTCCTATTCCCTAATGGGCTCCAACGACCAGCAAACTCCATTTTCTACAAGGGGAAAAATTCAGAAAAATAGTCAAACTAGAAAATATTCATGGGTTATCTAATGGGCCTCATGCTTTCTCCACTTTCTCCACGCACTCTCCATCTACCACCGTTTCTAGCCCGGTGTCCCAATGGGACGCTGAGAAAATACCAGGTACTCGTACACATATATTTTTGCAGGAGTGCACTACTAGCTACGTTTCCGATTTCCAGTGTGCTAATTTCCGCTTTGAACTTTGAACAACGGCTAGTGGGCAGAATTTACAGCTTTTAAGTAAATACTTTCCATAAAGATACAATAAATTATAATGATGACATCAGTATTCCAGCTGGTTCCGAAGGTTCCAATTAATAAAAGATGGATTAGGTCATTTATTCTTACGCCAAGTTTCTGTTTTGATAAGATTTTGCAAGGAAGAAGATAACCTAATTTCCTAATTATGTCAATACTTGAGGCTTTGAATCACTCCTTTATTCGATGTGAACAAGTTTGGGAATACGGATAACATAATTGAAACCATTTATTTTTTGCGAATTTATTTAAACTGTTAATTTGCTTTTACAAAAATCTTAAGGAAGAATATCGTTTGGCGTAGGTACGGCTTTGAATGAGGCAGTCGTGCAGTGCCTGCTGTCTACTACTAAAACCATATTGTACTTTATATCTTGGATAATTCTGATTTAAAACATAAATTTTGTATTTTCTAGAATTTTTTAAAATATTTGAGCTCTGCATCTTGTGCTGTGTATCTTAAACAAAACTTTATTTTGTAGTTTCTTTGTATCTTGAAGCTAAAGTTTGTGTGTTAAAATACAAGTATCTTTAAGACACATTTGAATGTCTCTTGCCCAGCTCTAATTATCCTAATACGGCCACATGAAATCCAAGGGAGAAATTACAGTTTGATTCTGCTAGCGTTTGGACGCTCACGGAATCTAATTTATCCAATTATTCAAATTGAAGCAAAGTTGGCTCAATATTTTGTCCTTTATTCAGGCTACAAGCGAGAGAGTAGAGGCGTTGGTAGGCAATGGAAGGTGTAAGTGGAGTGAAGCAGTGGCTTAGACGGAGTGTGCGGGATGTCCCAAGTCGAGTCAATTCATACATTTGGCAATTGGGTGGGAAGGAGTTGATAGTTTGGAAATAAATGATGGGACAAAGGGAGGCCATATAGTTTGGACTGAGAGTTACCAGTGATTCTAGCCCTTCCCTTCCTCGGCCCGTGTCACCCAAAGCAAACGCACCCACTGCAAAAGCAGCCAAAGCAAAAGCAGCCGAAGCACACAAGAACCCTGTCCACTCAACTTGAGCCTTTCGATCAGGCTGAAAGGGAGGAAAAAAATCGTAAAGAAAGGGTGAATCCTTCTTGATCCTATTCAACTTTTTCTCTTCTCTCAGTATCACTAGTTTGATCAAAACTATTTATCTGATCTTCTTCTACCTTCTTCCAGACAGCCGACCGAACTGGGCGGACAAAAAGTTCACTCAGAAAAAGTATCACATGAGAGACTATTCGAAAATAAATTTTTTCAATATGACCCTAAACCCTAACTTGTGATTAGGGAACGTTCAATTAGGTTAGGTTAGATATCGTATTATTGGATTATATATCTAACTAGCACCACCCAAATCAATGCAAAGCACTGAACCTGGTATAGGATTCTGGGTTAATTGACTGGAGTTCCTACATACTTACATTCACTTCACACAGCACGTTAATCTAGCTTAGAAATACGGTTCAATAAGCACTCATCTTGTTCAACGCCCGCTTTGATGTGTGGTAAAGTTTGAGGTCAGTTTTTGTTTTCCACGTGGCGGAGAAATTCGTAAGCGGGATAAGTGTACCTTCTGTTCAGCGGGGTCCTTTTGTTTATTTGGCGGGGTGTTTATTATTAAGCGTTACATTGAACGGGTGAGATTGTTTACCAAACTTCTAAACAGAGAACACAGATACATATAAATATAGACAGAATTGAACATTTTGCTAGTTATACTTAGTTATATTTACTCTAATATAGGAAAGTTAGGTTAGGTTTGCCGAAGTTCCTTTAATCCGGCAAACGTAGTCAAGAAAAACTGGAATTTTCTCCAATGTATTGTTTTTCAGGGCACATATTTTCGAGGTAACTTTTTCGAGTAACCCTACGGAAGTGGAGATATACGAGTTAAGAAAGTTGATCTGATCTAATGAAAAGTTGGAAGTTTTTATTTTTTTTTTGTCTCTTATACCTTGGTGGAATGGAGCTAAGTCTATTGGCTTCTCCACTCTGGGAATAAGCTCTATTTTTTTCTCCTTTTGATATTAGGCGTGACGATTGGACGTCATAAACTTATTTCTTCAATATGAGGCTGGAGATAAATGAAAAGAGTGGTGTAAGTACGTATTGTCTCTAGTCCAACTTTTCACTTGACTCCGGCTTTGGCAATATCTCTTCCCCAGAACACTCACTACTTAGTGCCACTTTTAATCCAGTAGTCCAATTTAGAGCTCCATAGCTCCTTAGCCCCCAAAAAACTAGGAAATCCGGGAGAAAGCTCTCCTAGCTCACTGGCTGCTCGGCTTGAGCGGCTAGATAGGCCCAAATTCCGGATTGAGCCCTTGCTCCGCTCTCCCTTTATTCTTTTTCATCTTATCATAAATTTCTTTGTCTCTCAACTATTTTCTCCAGTATAAATAAAAGAGCCCACTTCCCGCCTCTCTCTCCTCACAAATACATCTTTTTTTCTTCGAGTCTAGCTAACTGACGGCTCTCAAAGTGTCAAAGTCCTTGTAAGAGATCCAATTTGTAGTACAAACTTTGTCAAGAACTTGTTTAGACAATATAAATATCTCCCAACACTCAATGTTCTGTTTAAAGGCTTCAAAGTCTAATGATTCCAAAGCCGAGGATGAAGTTTTCATAGTCATAAATCAGATTGGAGGGAGACAAGTATGAAAATGTTGGTGAGCCGAGTCGGCACTTTCTTTCCCATTCTCGAAGCCACACATACAGGGAAAAAAAACTTGAGCTCAACGCCTGTGTCTGACGAAGAGAGAGGCACAAATAAACTGTTCGATTTCAATTTTTATGAGGAAAGGAAACAAGGATCGAGTTTCTTTTGAAAATATGAGCTAAGGTCCTTCCTCCATGCCCAGTGCCCAGTCCAGAAGACACTTTTTTCTCCTCAATGGGAAGAATGTTTTTGGGCTAGAAATCTTTGGCGGACTTTTTTTTCTATTTTTTTTTGTTGTGAGCTCAGCAGAAAATAATATCAGTTTGTTGGACGGAGAGAAAGGGTCAGAGAAGCCGCTCTTGACTCGTCTGTGTGGGACATATCATGTGACCATCTATAATATATCTACACTTAGCCTTAAGTAACCGGAGAGGCTTGAGAAGATATCCTCTCTCAAATGGAGAAAAAGGGAAATTTTCATATATTTCCACTCAGAAGAGCCTCGTTGGGAAGTGGCTTATTCATTTCTCAGCTCTGGCAAATACTCAATCTTTATTGGGCACCGGATTTTTATTCTGGGGATTAGGGAGCCCAGGAGTTTGTTTGAAGGGCTTGAGAGGAAGTTTAGTTAAATGTTCTGCTTCTGACCACCGTTCTAGCCATAAACTCTTATTATTGTGACACTTGGGATGGCGGGAGTGTGAGCGAAGGGATGGGTTGGAAGAGGCCAGCTCCCATCAAGATCAACCTCCCTCTCGTTGTCATAACAGTAATCAAATCGTGGGCAGGAAAGGGAAAAAACACGAGTCAGAGGAAAAAACTTGCAATCGTCATCAAAAAGAATCAAAATTCATATTAGTGATAGCTGGGAGCGTGTGAGATGCTGGGATGCAGTGCCGGACATTAGAATTTTTGGAATAACTGGGCCATTGCACTTTCTTGTGCGGCTCAGCAATGTTTGAAAAACACTTTCGTGGAGCAAAGCCCGTAATATTGCCTGCGGCGTAAATTTTCTTCTCTCCGTGCCATATGAATTTGTTCGTGTGAAACCATGTTCTTTAAAACCTGAAGGATTTTCAAAATTATATGTACCTTAATTAAGAAAAATAGTTAATTTTTAAGTACTTTGCTATTTTTTTAATTTTCACGCAAATTAAAAACCCGATGACCATCAATAAATATGACAAGTGTTTTCGAAACCTTATTCTAGCGACGGGGAAATCATTGTGACGGCTGCAAAGTTTCCTACGGAAAAGTTTCATTTTTACAATGTGGCATTACACAGTAAATTGTAGTAAGATTACCTGCAGTTAGGTTAGGTTGGATATAGCGTATTCCTAGAAGTGCACTTAGGTTTGATTTACCAAAGGTAATCTAATCTAACAACTTAATCGAGGAAAATTTTTCGACTGAACTTTTTCGCAGGAATTTGTTTCGTTGGAATTTTGTTGATCGGACAAAATACGTGATGTCAATAGAGCGGAACAAGTGTCTTTCATTTCAAGTAGTGCTAGGGTAGGTAGGTTTACAAGCATTTAACTTAAATGATTGTAATTATCTAATTCTGGAGTATTTTAGCCATAGCCAGGTTAGACTGAATTCTTTCCAGCCAGTTTAATTGTGGCAAACAATCTGTGTAGCTCGTGAAACTCATGATTCGGTACGACCCTGCTGGCTATGCGATTCTCTTCTTCAAGCGAGTTTTAGGCTGAGTTTAGCCATAGAGGCTAAAAGTAGTGGAGTGACATGTTAGGAGAGAGAGCTCCATTTCCCCTTGTACCCTCCACCAGGCGGAACAATAAATTTTGGGGAGAGTCAGAAAAACGATCTGTCTCATTAATTTAGAAAAGAAATCATTTCAAAGAGATTATGGCTGAGGAATTGGAAGACAGTGATAAAGGCTATAGACTCATTTGAGAGTGACGGGAGCTGGGCTAGGTTGGGGAAAAGGAAGAAAAAAGGAGCAAACCTTTCTTCCCTTTCTCCACGATCCTTTCTCAATGAGAAATCCATGCTAAACTTAAACTCTTGAGTGTAGAAAGAGTAAACGGCCGCCTTGCTCCATTGGAATGTGTGACAAAGTAGTGGGAAGGAGGGACAGGAAGTACTCGGTAGGAATTCATTAGGTGGGATGATTGGCATAGATTTACATATCAATGGCCTGAGTGGTTGGGGTTAGGCTCGAGTTGCCTTCAAGAGACTTTCCAGCCCTTCTTCAGCCTCAACTTGAGAGTCCGTCAAAACTGAAGTTTAGTTGCCCTCACTCCTGCCCACCTTCAGTCTCTCTATTATTCCCTTATAAATATTTCTCCTTAAGCAGGTTCCACACTCAATCGAGAAGAAAGCCATTGTACTGCCTAAATGGGAACATAAGTTTTTCACTTAACCTGAGCCCGCGTTTGGAAGGAGAGCTTGTTTTCACGCGTCTTCTCCCGTTTCACATCTGTATGTTACGGTATAAAGTACGATACAGTACCAGTAGAGAGATACAGCACGACAGATAACACAGACAATTTCTAATATTTCGAACATAAACTCGTGAGAGAGCTATAATTACTCATTCAAAGCCGTTCGCTACTTTTAATAAGTATGCTTATACCGGATACCTACTTGAGTTGATAATAAGTATTCAAAATTCTATAAATCATACATCGGTTTAGCTCATAACAGAGCGAATTTGGCATCACTTACTACAGTACATCGTAGTCTGACTTCAAGGTGGAATATGCAATTATGCCAAAAATAAAATACCCTAATTATTCACAAACTGCTGATGTGGTCCAATACTGAAAGCACCATGGAATCGCAAAATATTTTAGTTGATTATTGAAGTACGAGCTACTGTGTCTAGCAATGAGTTAACGCACCTTCAGATTTTAGTTTGAAATTTTTAGGGCAAAAGAGGCAAAAGGAAATCATATTTTTGATATGCAAACCGTATAAATCTGAGCACTTTGAAATGGCGTCAAAATTTCTTTGAAGTTGTTTTTGAAATCAACGCTAGGTCTTTACGTCCCAATGTAGTCATCTGCAGACATAGTGCATTTGCATATTAACAAAAACTAATACGAGACCGTTAATATAAATACTGAACAATTTCACTGGAGGACAGTCTTTTTCCAACATTAACTTGCACAGTTCTATTTCAGCAATTGACCTCCTACCCCGTATTTCGCTAATTTATCGATTAATTTTTCATGTGGAACCGAGAGAATGCATTCTTGTTTTGTAAAGTATGTATTTACTCTCCAGCCAAGTAGCAATCATTCATAAACTTGAGAGTTGCTCCAATATTGATAGATTAAATATACTTGGTGGAGTATCTTATCTACCTTTAAGAAAACTGTATTAGCCATTCTAGTAGCTGCAAATTTGGATTGTTAAGTTCATGATCCTGTACAGAACGTATCACTTCTATTTGGAGTTATAATTATTTATTTGAATCAAAAGGATTTCTCGCATAAGGTTTGTAATTTAAGTTCTGCGGTAACATATCTTCTCTTTATTAGTGGCTGAGGGAAGTCGGAGTTCTTGTCCGTGAAGCGGCCTGAGATCCCATCCTATCCCAACTCTTCTGATCATGGCTGATGATGATGGAGAGAGCGGAAGCTAAAATCTCCCTCGAGACCCCAAACGAGACCCCATAAATCAACATTGACGAGTGTGAAGAAATTAATTGTTCTCATCCCCCTGGAATAATAAGAGTATCAATCATGATTACATTACGCTCTCTGGAAAAGGAGTTGTGGGTTGTGAGGCAGGCCTTTTCTCCGCTCCAGCTCCTTTCTCCACTTTCCTAATCTTGCATAAATCAGGCCAGGCTTGCCATTCATCACGGGCCGAGGTGAGAGCGGCGGCTGGGGTTCCACAGGTGAAGACGTCCGCATGTCATAGACTGTAGGGACACGCTCATAAATCTATTGGAAGGGAGGCCAGGAATGAAAGGAGCAAATAGACTTTTGTGTACCGTCAATTCTCAATTGGCATGCACAGAAAATAAACCACCACACACCCACCTAGCCCACTCATGTGTGTACGCAGAGGGGAAACACATATGAAAAATTCATGAGTTTTCCTCCCGACTTTCTCTCGCTCTCTTACAAATTGTTCAAATAGAATTCTCCTTAGTCAGACCCAGGGTTTTTCCCCTTTAAATTCCATCATCCACTCATGCACCTGCATGCTGAGACACGGACTGAGATATTCCTCAATCTTGGCCATGATGTCACTCGGTCTGGCCAGCCTGGCTGGGCCAGGGAATGCAATGGTAGGGCTGGGGAAGAGCCAGGAGCAGGGAGTCCTTTCTCCATTCACTCCCACATGCAGTGAGATTGAGAGAAACTAAAACCTCATTGTTACAGTTAGGAGTGTGGAAGAGGTGATTTCCACGTTATTGGCTCACTATAGTAATCATCAGCATTTCAAAGGAAAAAAGATGAGTCCCACCGCAGAGTCACGCTGCGTGGAGGGAAGCACCTAGTAGAGTAGAAGCTCCACACATAGGCAAACCATACCCGAATTTTCAACTTGGACGAAAAGAAAGTTGTAGAATAAGAGATGATTCTAGGTCAATTGAGTCTGGTTGGTTCGCCACAGATGTTTTGGTGTCAAAGTAAATACAGGATTTCTCTAATCCGCTAATCTGTTGTCTCAATAAGTATATGTTGCTGTTACAATTCAAAATCCATGTAAATGATCGATTGCAAGCTGGGGTTTCTTTACTTTGCGCAGTGTTAAGAGAAAACGCGAACCGTGCTTTCTATTTCTTGGTTCGCTGGGTCTGGTTGAATAAGGAACCTATAAATAGCCACTACTGCATTACACCAATTATACATGTATGTAAATGTGAACCGATGAATATTTCCCCTCATAGTGCCACTTTTGTTAGGTTGGGTTAGAAATCGTGTCATTAGGTCAAATTTCTAATTGTACAATAAGTTACGTTGTCCACAGTAATTTAATTGAACAAAACTTTTGGCGGAACCATGTAAATGAATTATGAATTTATTAAAATCAATATGGAATGAATTATAAAGCTTGAGCTCAATTGCGTGGTGTGGAATTGAGGGCGTACGATTGTGCCTGTAGAAGCGTTAGTAGCGAAAGGCGCCTGATTCCCCGGAACTCTCCACTCGACGATGTACTACTAATCGTAAGCTTTTCCCATTACAGCCGACTGAATATTTTTGCAGGGCCAGCATTTTGGGGTCTGATCAATCCTCAATGGAATCTGTGCAGTAAGGGCCGGCGCCAGTCTCCCATCAACATAGAGCCTTCTAGACTTCTTTATGACCCTCAACTTCGGCCGATCCACATCGATAAAACGCCGGTAAGCCATTTTTCTTCACTGTCATCCGGAGTAATGCATTCATACTCTCAGCTCGGCCGCTCCGATTTCCCAGAAAAGTGGAAGACAAGTCGGAAACTATGTTCCGGAGACTCAAACTCAAGTTTTTGGCAGACACAAAAACTATGACCATCATCCATACTCAACTAATGTTCGGGAGTCGAGAGACACAGTTTCCCTTTTTCAATTCTCTTATCATCACAAACTTAGCTCTTTGCATCAGATATAGCCAGCCTTGTTTCTGCTCCATGCAGAAGCCTCGGCACCAGGCAGGCATGTCACTCCGTCCAAGGCAGGATCCTACAGTATAAGGCCAGGCCAAAAATGTACACAGGTCTTTCCATTGTTCCTCTACGATACGATCACCCACCCAGGTCTCATCATCTGCTTTACAACGTAGCTAATTGTGTGGAACGGAGGAACATGAGGACAAGCAGCCTTGTCTCCCCAAGCCCCGGCTGGCGTGTGTGGAAGCCGCCTATCTGATTTCTGATCCAAACCTTGAGGCAATTAACTATAAACTCTTAAAGTGTTGTTGAGCGGGAAGTCGTCCCCTCGGCCCCAGTTCCTTTTAACTTCTGACTTCTCATACTTTGTCACCATCAAGCCCTGTCAAGCTCCACTTGACTCCACAAAGGGAAATTGAGAAAGGTATGCAAATGGGAAGTTGCTATGGACCAAATTGAACCTAACCTGATTAAAGCCCTTTTCTTGGGCGTCAGGGCTGGAGAAGAATTTAACGGTGGAAGCTCGGGTTTTGTGCCTAGCACTCTTTATACCGTCCTTCCCATAAACTAATTTCCTATCTCTCTCAAATCTTAATTAGTTTAATAATTTTTGGAGTTATCAAGGGTTGATACATATATTTTGAGGTAAACACGCTTCACATGCTCAGTTCGAAAGGCTGGCAAGATTTGGGATAAATCTTCAAATTAGGCAAGCCGAGAAAGTTTATTCTATAGAATATTCCAGACAGTTTTTTTGTAGTCAAGTAAATGAGAAGGAAAGGCTCTTATAACAATTGGGAGGCACATTGAATTAAGTGTAGTGCATCCATCAGAGTGTAATAATCATATCAGGGGAGGGAAAGCCGGCTACAGCCAACTCCGTGACCATATATTATGCCCGGCTCTACAACTATACATGTCTCATTCTCCTAAAAATTTGCTCAAGATAGAGAGTCAAGTAAGAGCCGGTTTTTTCTGCTCCTTTTTTTTGGAAATGAGAGTTCGATTTTGTGTTTGGCAATAAGCCAGTCTCAAGTTGGTTTCTTTTTTTTTTTTGGTGGGGAAAGAAGAAGATTCTCGGCTCCTTCTTTCTTCCATTCTTTCACTGGGTCCAGTCATGGAGGTTTACTTTCACTTTATACACCACAAGAGCCTTATAGTAGTACCCCGTCTGCTTCTCTGCTGGTCGTCTGCCGCCATGGACACATGTGCTCACAGCGAACCTGGCAAATCACTTCCAATTTACGAACTGCAATTGTAATTTTTACAGCAGGTCGATTGGGATTCCGCATTGGTTTTTTAATAAGGTATGATAGCAGCAATTTTTATGAGGAGTTTTGTCCACATGGCTCATTAAAAACCTAATCGATAACCCATAGTTGATCTGCTGTGAATGTGGCATGTTCGTAAATCCGATGAAGTTTGTCAGTAAGGCAAATATTTGACGGGTTTACCGTGAGCACACTGTAGCTTAATTGGCAGCGGTCAAGCTGCTGCTCCTTAGAAGTATATATCTTCAACATGGAATTCTATTGTTTCGCTGAAAATGCCATGTATATTTTGGAGGCGCGATAGCAGTATAAGTTGCTAGAATCTTAGTGATTTTTGAATATTTAACGCCAGTCAAAGAAAAACTCGAGAAAACTGAAAGGTTATTGTTACTGATTTTTTTTTATTAAATTTAATTTTGTACATAAGCATGTTTTACAAGAATTACTCTGTTTCTCAACCAGTTTGGAAGCGTATCCTCTGAACATGTGATGCAATAAGCGGGGGCGGGGCAATTGTGCAAAAATAGCTGGAAAACCCTGGAAAGCCCATGAGTACGTGAATACTCGTGTTCTACAGTATTAGCTAAACAAACCTTATGAAATTCATTATTTATTCAAAAATGTTTGAAAACCAAAACATCCATACAAGTTTCTAAGCTTCAGTTGTTCTGAACATAATCCTAACGTTATTCCGGAAGGTGTTGGTTGTGAGCTGCAGTAGGGCATGTGTTTTTTTCCCTTATTCATTCCACACTACTCAGTTACTTACTAGTCACTTTTTTTTCCTTATGGGATTTTATGACTCCATCTCTCTGATATCGTCTCTCTTTTTTGTATACTTAGTCACTCACTCAGTCCCTGGCTGCTCCTAATTTTTTCCCCTCACCCTCGAACGAAAAACCCGAGAATCCGGAATGTTTACTCAGAAAGAGGTTGAAGATGAGTTAAAGGGAAAATAGTGGTAGGAAATGTGATGGATCAGAATCGTCTCAGCCTCCAATCCACTCCTGCCACACTCGGCCTCATGTATAAAATCAAGAAGGGAAGTGAGTAGTAAAGACGGGCAATGAATTCATTTTCCTCTTTCACCTTCCTCCATCCACTGACGCTCTCTCTCTGCTTGCACGGGCTTGGAGGAATACTCGGGTTTTATAGGCAAAGGAAACGGCTCGTTTATACATCAGAGTGAGCCAACTCAAACTTTGACAAACCTGAGCGGAATCTGGTTTCGGCTTTAGCTCAAATGTCCCCAGCTTCCTTCATTTACATTATTTTGGACTTAGGACTTTGACTTTTAAAATGCATTTCTAGTGTGAAAGCCATGTGGCTCTGGGTTGGAATCAATCTCTTGGCGGATTACAGGGTGTTTCGAACCAATATGGGATAAGTACGTAAGAATACCATAGCACTGATCTATGTAGTCTGCTTAAGGCCTTATAGTTAACCGACAGTGTCACTAAAAAGGGCTTTGAATCTACTCGTACAGGTTAAAGTGAATATTTGTACACAATCAACTGAAACTAGTGTAGACTGAGATTCCATAAGTCATTTTATAAAAATCTGTAAAGCTTATCTGCATCATTGAATGTATCGTGGAGAAAACCAAGCATTAAACGGAGTCCGGTTGCAAAGGTTCTTAGAACCGAAGATTTGCCAGCATGTTCAGTTTGACCGAAATATAAGAAACGAAAAAATGATTCCTACAGAAACGTTCACAAGTGAATGTATTTTTTTAAAAATTTGGTCAGTTTACGTTCAGTAATCTATTGTTCCGGTATAGCTTGTTGTCGGTTTCATTTTTTTATAATACCTATAGGTAATGTAAGTTTGCCAGAAGCGTTCTTTTCTGTGACGAAATTCGTCAAAAAGAACTTTCTCATAAAACCGAAATATGTCGCATTTAAAAAATTAAAAAAAGGCTCTACCAAAGAGACAACTACAGCTAATTTAGCGACAATTGTACAATTATGCCACTCAATTGAGCGCTGATTGATTCGCCAGAGGCCTGTTTCTAGAGTTGGATCTTTAATATTTATGAGCGTGAACTTGACACTGGGCATATTGCAGGAGTGAGGCTGGATCTGGGTAATTAGAGGTTGTGGGCTGAGAAGGTAATTTTGGAGGTGTCATTTCTCGGTCGGCCCGTGTGTTGAGGCTGTCAAGGAGAAAATTATTATTTTATATCCGAGTTGAGGCGTGTTGCGTGTTGACAAGTTTTTTTATAACTAAAGTTGACAAATAGAAGGAGGAGGGAGGGTGAAGGAGTTGTGAAAAGGCAGGAGTGAGTTGTGACTAAGTAATGATGAAGTTTACTTAAATATATACAAAGGAGAACTTATTTTTTGTGATTCTGGGCTTGGGCCCATCTTGGCCTCCCTTTGAGTCTCCATGTATTTCCCAACCTATCATCATCACATCATCTCCCGACTTCAGCCCACGACTTTCTCCCACTCTCTCCACTGACAAGCACGTTTCCTTTCTTCCACATATCCCTCTCAACATAAACTATCACTCCCTCGCCTTTAAGGACGCACATAAATTGAGATTAGGGTTGTAAGGACCAGAAGACGAAATTACGATCCAACCAAAACATCTAACATTTTAACCCAACCACATTTGCTAAATGTTTTTGCTTCATTTTGATTCGATTTTGGGCCTCTATCCAAGCCCAAATTTTTAAGAGACCCTTTACGCCATATTTTACTGTAGAAGATCGCTGATGAGACGGATAACACCCAAGTGGGCCCTAATTTCGGTGCATGTCACGAACCTAGTCATGTGGGGCACAGATTCTAAGGCCTGACATAAGGGGTCAAAAATATGTATTCCAGAGGGCATCCCGGGTCCGGGTCTGGCATCGAAATCCTAAAAAATCAAAATTTAAGTATTTTTCGGGTATACGCGTCGAAGAATTTTTTTAAACATGTAAAATATACTTTTGTTACCTACAGAAGCCTTCCAAATGATGTCATACATTACCAACTTCTTGAAAAACCTGAAATTTGGGATATCGGTTTTACTTACTCCCGGGAGCTATGGAAACCGGCCAAAAGGCATTTTTGTGATCTTTAGGTTAAAGAGCTTCTACTAAATTGTGGATTTTGGTAGATGCCCAAAAATCAACCAAATCCGAGATGGTTCTCAATTTACACAGTGAACCAGGAGCAGAAGTTTAGGAAATCTTCCCATCCCTGTTCCACCCTATACGCATAGAAGGCGGGATTGAGAAAATAAAGTGTGCGTCTCCAGTGAGGAGCTTCTGAGCCTTCTTTTTTTGTCACTCTGTCTCCATTCTCATTCCAATGCAATAAAATATGTGTGCATTTGTGGAATTAAAATTGAATCCCACTTCCCGTGCGTGTACTCGAGCAGAGGGTTGGAGGAACGGAGTGTGGATTGAGTAGCGGAATTGAATGGAGGGTTGCGTTCAATGCACTCAATGGGACTTCAGCCAAGGCAGCGTGCTTCCTCAGGCAGACACATGTACACAAGTACATGCAAAAGAGAAGAAAGCCCGCTTTCTCTTCACGACCAGACAGCGTTCCCTACCTTATGGCCTTTTAAGATTTAGGACTTGGCTTCAACACTTTTTTCTTCCCAGATAGGCCTAATCAGATGACCCCGTCTCCACTCACTTAATAGTAAAATCTCGTATCTAATATCCTACACATGACTTGCTTCTGTCCTTCTGCCTCACCCGCTTTCACCACGGATCTTGCAGGAATTTGGCTGAACCGAGCTGTTGGCAGACCTCTGTGGGAGAGAGGAGATGTCGTTATGGGGCCAAGGGTGTAGCAATCACTCCGGAGGTCAGGCGAGGGGCTAGGAAACAGGCGAGGTTTTTCTACCCGGAGTGATTGAACAAGTATTCCAGAATCTATCACACGCTAGTTGAGTCCAATTGTAAAGAATTTACACAGTTCCGTATACAGAATCTAGGACCGAGTAGGCAGTGGAAATTCTTCCCGAGCTTCTACCACCGTTTCAACTGGTGGCGGTGTTGCTGCACACATAAATTCGTATCACTGTTAGATCCGTACTGTAGTTGTTGGGTTAAGTACTTGTTATTGCAATTCTTCACACGGTGATCGGACTTCTATTTACTAGATTTAGATTTATTGTAATTCTGCTTTTATTATTGCCATAGTATGTGTTTAATGGTTTGCACTCAGTTGGATTAATAAATATGTCTTACTTAGCAGGATAACCCACTTATAGGTTCCCACATTCAATTCTTGTGTATTCCTAATACGTTAATACTTATTACGATTTTCTGTATACGTTTGCCCAACTGTACCGCCAAGCAGTGATACAATTTAAGCGATTTTATTAAATCTCTAACGTGAATTACCGCACAGTATGCCCGGCTTCTTGGCGAAGAGCATTGTTACACCAACTGCTTGACTTTGACTACATCAAAATTATGCTGGTAATCGTAAGCCTGCCAATAGAGACAAGGGCTGAGTGGTGTGTTTTGCATGGATAGGGTAAAAGTTCAAGTAGAGAGACACGGCCTGATAAGACAGGAGGTTCTCTGTGTTGAGCGACTTATCTGACGGAGCCTAATATGCTCACAAGCACAAGAGGTCTGTACAGAACAAGTAGTTGTAAAGAAAGAAAGAGAGCGGGTGTCAGTGAAAAACTTTGCCAATGCGAATTGGGATTTCCATGAGCCTGACACGTTTTGCTGACACTTTTTATTTTCTCCCCCAAGTCAAACCAGCGGCGGGGAGCTACAACCGTGGTGCCAAGGTATGCCCAAGCCCAACCACGGAGCCTCTAATAATACTACCAGGCCTACTTCCTAGTAGACTTCCCCAAAATTGTGCCGACACCTCAGGAAAAGAGTTTCACGGGACTCACCGGCTCATTAGAGATCCATTGAGCTGTGTGCCAGGCTCGGTCTTAGGAGGACTTCCTATTCAAACCCCGGCCCGTCCTCAATACTCAAATTAGCACAGCCGCTCCGCTTGTATTGTGAGCGGGATTAGAGGGCTGAAATCAGGAATTGGGCTTTAAAGATCCTGATCCTGATCCCCGGCTCCTCAGAGCGGCTTAGTTGGGAGACTACATTAGGCCATTAGATCTTCTTTTGAAGCAGTAGGAGCTCCTATTCTTCTCTCAAACAAAGGGAGGCCTAGGAGCATAAGGGAAGAAAATGCTAATAAAGTGAAAGTGAAGAGAAAAGATTTGTCCATTCCATTCCATGAAATAGATAATTTACTCAAGATCCGCCAGCTTTTTTCCAGCCAGTCCAAGTCTGGCCAAAAGCTTTTAGGAGGCAGACCAGCAGGGCCGCCTCATGAAAGTAGGCATTATACAAACGTACGTAGTGGGAGAGGGATTGGAGAGACAGGAAGAAAAAAGGTTCATGCCTCAGTGGGCTCGTGCCGCTGCTCCACGTCGACTTTGGGCTCTTTTCTCAACCTGGGCCGGAGACGGGAGAAAGGCGGAGTGGGGAAAAGGCTTTAGTGAAATAGAAGAGAACCGGACACGGAAGTTGTGAACTTTCATGTCCGACTCTTTTCATATAAACTATTATCTCCTTATCAACATTTGGCATCGGCTCCACTCCGCCTCTCTCTTCTCCAATTCAGAACCTCCACCAACGACTTGGGAAGAGAAAGGAATAAAACTATGTATCTTTCCGCTCCCATGCAATAATAAATATGGACCATTGAGCGATGAGGATGAATGTCTCCCTTGTAACAACTAGCGAAGAGGAGTACGTGCAGCCTATGGCCCGCTTCCTGATCCAATGCCAAGAAACCATTCCGCTCCAGCATCACATGACGGAGACATGAATGAACTGGCGACTTCGCATCCCGCACTCAACAGTGCTCCGCCAAAATATCCCACTCTCAGCTCGCAAATACTAAATCCTCACTTAATCCTCATCTAGAGTAAAAGTTCTGTCTGTCCACCGTAATGGTGTAAAATACACATTTTGCCCATATTTTTACAGAATTTGTGCAATAATTCATTGTCTCATATTTTTGTAATTTTTACTACATCCTTTGACGTTAGAAATGAAAATCCGTTTTCATCAGTAATGAATCAACTTTTTAATAGCCATTCAGCTAGAAACCAATCTTCAAGATTATTGAATCTCACGTAAACACCCGTGGAGAAAGTTGGTAGACACACATGATCTGATGAAGCAAGTTTCGCTGATTTAGTTAGTCTAGGTTAAGCTTTCAGTTACAATTATAGTATTTTTAGTTAGGTAGAAATATTCTAAAAAGTCAAAGAGCTCATTGTGATTTTTCTATGGGTGCTTACCGCTATGGCCCTATAATTAATTTAAAAACAAGCAATTCAAGTTAAAATAAGCCATTTAGCAAAGTGCATATGTTTCATTTGCTCACCACTGCACTACCGCACTAGCCCTTGTGACATGAAATACAACGTTTGACATACGATTCTTGTTGGCTGGAATGTTAAGCGCGGGATGTTTTTCCGCGTGTGCCAAGACTGAAGGAGCGGTTGTTGTTCTTGTTTATTTTGATGAGGGTGATGAGGGGAGAGGATGGGTTTGGTAATGAGATGGTGGACAGGGATGGGCCGTATTTATGTTCTCCGGATCGATTCCGTTTTATGATTATGATCATAACTAATATTTATTATTTGGGTTGGGGCTTTTACGAGGCTTGGCAGGATCACTTGTGAACTTTTAATGGTTTCAAAATTGCCATCTCCCCTCTCCACCTACGCTCCTCCCAAGGACTTTACTTCTGTGACAGACTTGGGAAGAGCTAAGAAAAGATCTCACTTATGTCTCTGTCTCCCTGATTTCCCACATCCCTTTGTTCTCTCCCATCTCCCTGATAACACCCGCCTGCCAAGGAACAGACCCTTCCGCCACCAGCCCTGTTACCGTCAATCAAACGGCTTTACGACAGTTTTGCTTCCTCATCTTGTAAATGGGCTCCGAGCCTTGTCATACTTTTCAAAACCACTAGATTCCAACTTTGGTTTTTATGACCTCCATCAAGACATATCTCACGTCAAATGACATTCTCCCTTTTTCTGCTTACAATAACTTTTATGGCGTCACCAAATTTGGAGTAAACTCCAGTGTCTGTTGCACTCAGAAATCCCAGATCTTTTCCACCATGCTACGCCAATAGTACAGTTGTACATTATCGGTAGCTTTCTTACTTGCAAAATCTATATTAATTTCATCGGTAATTTTATTCGATAGTATTTACCTATTTACAGAGGTTCAACGGCGAATTAAACATTTAAAAGACGATATGTAAAGCTGCAAACAAGGTCGTCAATTTGCACTCAGAATTTAATTCATCAACTATTTAGATCAATTTAAGCATGGTTTGTACTACAAATGAGCGGTTGAATTTTTAAACGGATCCGTTTTTAAAATACGAATTTAAAATACGAATTTTTAAAATGCGTTTATAAGATACGTTTTTGATTGATTGATTGATTGGCCTTTATTTCAGTGTCAGTTAAGAGGTTACAGCAATACTTAACATTAATTAAAATGCACAGTATATTAATTGGAACTGCCAAATGACAGATTCAAGCTGGTTTCCACCCCGGGACACTCTGATGTTAATACTTTCTTCCTTATTCTAATTCTTAAACTAATTATTCGTCGAATATAGTCGAAAACTGAGTCGACTTGATTGATTACACTAATTATGGTTGATTACACTAATTACGAATTTGGTATCTTAATTATTAATTTTAACAATAATAAATGTAATAGGTTTTTAAAATTCTAATTGTAAGGCTCAATTTATTTATTTATGGTATTTATTAGCATACTAAGAATTACATCGTTGCACACAATTCGTACAACATATTTATAATTTGCTCAATCTGGGTTGATTGAGAAAATATTGAATCTGAAAACCCACCAAATCCAAGTGAAAATTGGAAATGTAAAGTGGGAGAAGTATTTTGAAAGTAGCTGTAACATAGGGAGCAGTCGACCTGACTTTCTTTTTAACTAGAGAATGTAACGGGATGGAGAAACCAATATAGTCCTAGTGGTGGGAATAAAGAAAGCCTTTATGGCTCAACTCATTGAATTTTAACATGCATTTTATGTCACTTGGAAAACCACTTTTTACTTTTTCCTTCTAACGACACCCGCCGCCCATTGTTCTCCTCTCTAGGTAGCTCCTAGCTTATGACAAGTCAAGTTTTTATTCACTCACTTCCACAAACTTTCCTTCCAAATCTCCATAAGCACCAATCTGTAATTCGAATAAAAGGAAGTGTTGATGATGCATGGAACTAGGCCTACTGCTCCTTTTTACGACTTGTGAACATTCCTCAAAATCACTTCTTCTCTTAGCATTATGCTTGCCTTTAAATGGGTTTGGGGAACCGCAATTTACACAATACGCAGTTTAAATTCATAACTCGGATTTGTGCCAAAATCCCAAATGTTCTAAAATCTGTTTCTCTAAAAATATTTTGTACAAAGAATTATAGTTTTACGAATAAGTTTCCTGCGAGAAAGTTTCCACGATAAAGTTCCACCTTAAAAGCTAATAAAGTTGCCTCGTTAAAATCATTTCGACAAATTTAACCTAAACTTTACTACTAGAAATTCAATCCAATATCCGTCCCAAAATTAGAGAGTAGAATTATTGCTCAAACCTATGAAGCTAATGTACATTATACAAAGGGTAAAATACCGCTGGTCAATTTGCAGCTCAAATGTCAATTTTGGTGTCAGATGAATTCGTTTGTACAATGTAGCACTAATAGTGCAAAATTAAAAACACAATGATTGTATGCAGTTAGTCAGGGTTAGTCAAACGCCAGCTGGAGTGACTTATGTCCAATAGATTTGAGGCTTATAAGCCCTGAGGTCGCATCGGTGTAAACAATGTGGTGCTGTAGAGGGAATAAAGGGACGTGAGAGGGTCTGGGTTAGGAGTTTAGGAGCCGTAAAGCGGAGCGAGACGTAAATAAAGGGAATGTCATGAAGCCGTAACAGGCTGTGAAGGAGTGTTGACAAGGGAATGAAATATTGAGGCGGAAAAGAAAGCGAAAGATTTTCTCTGTGTGGATTTACAATTATGAGGCTAGGCTGAGGGCATATGAGGGAAATCGGATAAGAATAATAGCCTACCTCTCAGGTATCCGCAGATATGGACTTCCGCTCGATTCCCGGGAGTCGATAGCTGGCGGACATGTGGGCTCTCGTCTCTCTCCACTGAGCGTGAGAGAGTGTCAAAGTCCCTCAAGTAGTAAAAGACAAAATATCCCTTGGGATCCGCTAACTCGCTCTCGTTTAGAACCTGTTAAAGAAATATGGGGAGCGGCCGCCTATGTCGAGGTCTTCTCCGATCATCATTCCAATCACTTCCCAAATTCCACCCTGCACTCAGGCGCTAAATTGGGCCAGCTCAGGCCTCGACCCTGAGCCGCTGTAATCAAACGCTCGGCCCCACTCAGCTCACCTCAGTCACGTTTAAAAGTAAGTGACAATGTGTTTTATGGCTCGCCCTACGACATTTCTACAAATGCTCCTCTTAAGGCCGTTCTGGAGCAACAAAAGGAATGTCTGGATTATATGGGCACGCTTGTTGGAATTCCAACTCAGTTTTAAGGCCAAGAAAGGTCCGGTCCGCTCCTATCGGAAAGTGAATTAGAGAGGAAAGGGAATGTCTCTGTCGTCGGCCTGTTTTGTACGAAGGCCATGAGTGTTAAATAGATATTTCACCAGATGTAATGTGTCTCCCCAACACTTTCTTTCCCATCTCTTCTCCTTTCTCCAGCTAACCCTGCATGCCGGCTCCACGACAATTCAGAATACCAAATGCTTCCGAAAGTCAAGAAATATTCTATTCAGATGTTCTCAGCTCAAATTTTCTTAAAATTGAACCATGTGGTCATGAGAATCAAAATTTATAGCAAATGCATTCAACACACATGGAGAAAGTTGATAATCATTTTGAGTTGAACATATACAAAATGCATTCTTTGGGGGTTTGCAAGAAACTAACCCAAAACGAATTAAACTAGCTTTGCAATGGGTGTTTAGACGATTTCTGCATGGACAAATATGAAAACTGTCTCCAAATGCAGTTATTAATCTGATGGTAAAAGTATCAGACAGAAATATTTATGTCTTTTTTTAACAGCTTTTCGTAGATTTCTGTTCATTGTATGGAGATTTCAATTTTTAAATAAGCAAGTTTAGGGCTACGGTTGTCACACTAGGGAGATTGGGAATTGTTGCAGTTATGAATTTGGCTGCACAAACTATCCCGCCTTGAATATTCGGTGTACCAGCTCAGATGCTATTGACTGAGCCCAGCCCAGTCGTCCCACCTGCCCCGATCCGAAGAATGGAATTATTTACAAATAATAAAGGTTAACAAGAGTTGTTTGGTGGTGGGAATGGAGAGTGTGAGAGATTCTGGCTCCCTGGGTCTGACTTATGACTCCCTCGCTAGACACCAATCATCTTAAGACGCTCTTGCGAGACGAGTGTCCGCACCAATTCGGCTCCTACTTGGGACAGAATGCATTAGATGCGGCGGTTGGGGAGGGAGTGCCTGGCGCTCTCCAAATCCAATTTTCCATATCCACAGATCCAGACACACAATGGAGAGCTGGTGCAGAACAGGAAATGTATTTGTATCTATTGGGAATCCAGATGGAGATGGTGGAAACGGGACTCAGCCCGCTTTATTGATATATCAAGCAGAGTAATAGACTTTCTTCATTTCTTCCTCAGCTCCTTTTGTCATTTCAGCCCACCACTCACGTACGACGTGTTGGGCTCAGAGAGTAAATCTTCCTACCGAAATCCTGATAATCGCTTCCCATAAAAACCTGACTGCCTATGATGAATGGCCTGACTCAATTTCAATAAAAACACATTTCCGTCAAATCAATCAATCAACCAGGCTGAAGGTGATGGTTTTATTAGGAGCTTCTCCTCGCATAACTCAACACCAATAAATAGAAACTGGCAAGCCATGAATCAGTGCAAAACACTGAGACTAGAATAGTGGGCAATTCTGAGTCAATTAACCTAATTTCATACACACACTGGAGAATTATTTACTCTAAATCTATAAATATAGTTCAATAAACCTAATTAATTCCAACTTTAATTGCCATCATATTCCACTTACGCTACGTTTCTCGTTGAAGCTCAAGCTTGTTTACCAAACTTCGGAACCGGACACATACAGATATACATAAACATTTAACTAGATATAATAGTATTGAAGATGCTGTCAAACTGTTCGCTTTTTAGATCTGGAAGGAATTGCACGCATTAAAAAATACTTCCGCTGCCATTCAAAGCCTAATACTGGAAAAACCTAAAACACCTTGCAAATTATAATACAGGACAAAGGACAAAGCAAAAATAAAAATTTGCATTGAAAAATATCAGTGGCTAGGGTCCGAACAATTGACATTGAAAAATATCAGTGGCTAGGGCCCGAACAATTGAGGAGGGGCAATTTAGCATTGGGTCTCTCGGCATTAGGACCGGGATTCGTAAATCACATTTAATTGTTCTGGTCAGGCAGCTGGTTTACAGGCAATGAGCTGAGTTTGCATGAGTATGTGAAATCCTGAGCTAACCATGTGTGTTTTAATATTTGCAGGTTGGAGGGATTCTGCGGAATACGGGCCAGACGGTTGTTTTCACGGCGGAGAAAGGCGTGCGTGTTAATATTTCCGGAGGCCCTTTGACGTACAGATACCTATTTGAAGAACTGTACATTCATTACGGACCCGAGGACCTGTACGGCTCTGAGCATCTGATAGATAATATTCCTTTCCCCGCCGAGGTAGGTCTGGCTCTTGACTCAGAAGTTGCATGATAATGAGGCTCAATCCGCTGAGAGGCTTGGTGCTGGGAAGTGGGAGCAGGCATGGCGGAGAAAGTTGTTTCCAGTACATTAGGCCGACTTCCATCTCCAGGTCATTCCTCATTCCAATATACACAAGATCATATTTTGGAAGGAAATTCAATTTAATGACGGTCGAGTGGAGAATCCCTTCACTCGCTCCCAAAAAAAGCCTCAAATTATGAGCTTCAGCTCTGTCCTGGCAACTGTCGACTCCGACCTTGGCTCCCGCTCCGCCTTGTCATTCCCTCTCGAGCCAGAGAGAGCCAAACTTTTAATGGGAGTCAAGAGGTTGTAAATTAAATTCAAGTTTATTGTTTTTACAGCTGCAACTTTATGGTTTCAATGCGGAGCTCTACGCCAATTTGTCAGACGCCCAGCAGAAGCCGAATGGAGTGGTTGCCATCTCCATTATGATCCGATCCGTAAGTCCAGGAGACAAGGAGACAAACATAACTTTGGGCCACGCCATAGTCCGCTCCCCTCTCCGCTGCTCCACTAATTCAGACTGATAGACATCCATATTTAGTTGTCATAAAAACTTTTGAGCCGCTCCTAACCAGCCACTAATAAGTTTTACTAATTTACAAAAACGGGTCTATAAAGGGACTCTCCGTAATTATGCTAGTAAATAGAGACCCACCCTGGGCTAGCTATTCCAAATTACCACAACCATAACTTTCCCTTTTAGTTCAACAATAAAATGAGTCACGTTGATCTCTTCCATGTAAGTATTCTATATGTATATAGCTCTGTATCCTTAGCCAGCGCAGTATATTAGGTCGAAGAATGTCAAATGATATTGCCATATCTGTGTTATGGTTGGGGTTGGGATGCAAGTATGGCTTAATTTGTGATACCATTAGAAATTCAGGCGCATTTGACATGCTTACGGTAAGGCATGGTTCCTTAACCGTTTAACCCTCTCTACAATGTTGTAATAGATTTCTGATTTAGTATACCATAACATGGTTAAATATCGAATAATTTCACTAGACCTCAAAACTATCGACAATCTTCTGGAATTTTTAGCATTGTACTTGCATATTAAACAAACTGAGAAACCAAATACACCAGTGGAAGCGTTTTATTCGAGTTTAGAAATCTTAATCATGTACGAGTAAGTATGTCAAATGACAAATACCTTGTTTGGAGATAAATCCGTAGAAATAGTTAATTGGTACGAAACTGTATACTCGTGGACGTAACAACTAGACCACTGGTTATTGGCCATTTGCTGAAAATGAAACATTTTAATGAGGCCTCCAGTGGAGGGCCCTAACTCGTCCAACAGGGAGAAACATATACCTACTTAGCAATTTGCTATGAACAGCTTAATTATATATTATGCCCGTTGGAACTTCAAGAAATGCTCGTTAGAATAACAAATTCGGTAAAAAGACTCCGCCGATACACATTGATTGCAAGGAATTTCAGTAACAAAATAAGTAATCAATTGATAATGAGGCTCGCCGATATGTATTTTATTTTAATCAAATATATTTTAAGGATCTTACCATATGAATTTAATTACCTAATAATATAAGCCCATTATGGCACCCATGCCCGTTTAAATTCATAGGATTCAATTATAACTTAAGTTATTACTGTTCATTATTTCAAGTGGAGCTGCAGCATAAATTAGAACTGCGTGGTTAGACGAAAGAATGGGAGACCATTAAAAGCCTTGCAATTCCGAACCCCATCAGCAAAAATCATCTGACTGAACAGTTTTGGGTTCCGGAAACTCAAGTTCTCAAAGGAAAGATTCTAAATGATGATGATTTTTTTTTTCATTACAGGAAGAAATGCCCAAATCAACCAACTCAGAGCTCCGAATCCTGACAAGTGTTTTAAACCAAATCAAATTCCGTAGTAAGTATAAGTATTAGTATTCTCTCTCACTCTCATTAGACAAGACTAGCAGCCCAGTCCTCCTGTTCCAACCACTCGTCTCATGCACTGCACAATTCTTCAAGTTTACAAATTGACTTTCAAAAGACCCAATCAGAGATAGAAGCAACGTTGACTGACGGACACATTTGCACATCCATGCGTTACGATTTATTTTGTAAATTGCTGGCTTAATGGAACCGGTTTTCTCGTAAATTTTCTGAATATGCCGAACTATCAAGGAATTACCTATTCCAATATATTTACCAAATTAATTATCTAGGCCATGTTAGGGAAAATGCTGTTTTAGCTGGTGAATTTCCTTTTATGGAATATTAAGTGCTTGTATACGCAACAGAATTTTTTCCAAAGGACTGCAAATTAACAGCTTCATATTTTCTAGGCAGATTTAAGGCACCAGCTGAAACGGCATCACACTTCATTTAAAGTTTTTCATAATTAAATCAGATTATCAAATATTTCTCCGCAAAGTAACTGCTTGATTTTGTTTGCTTTATTGACAAAAAGAGCCGAGCTCAATGTACAGGAACCTGGTTGACGCACAAGCCATACATGCACCCAGAGAGTGAGGAGACTCGTTGTAGGCAGAGATGCCTCCGTTGGTCCTCGATTACCGTTCCCTTGCTCCTGAGCCTCTAATTATGAGTCTCTTCTACCTTTTGGCTGATGATGCTGAGCATTGAGAGAGATTGAGATCAGTTTGGGGTTGAAGAGGGAAGAAAAAGTGTTTGTGTCATGGAAAGGGGGAGAAAGTGAAGGAGCGGGTATTAGTAACGAGTTGAATGGAGCTCAAGGAAGAAGTGGACCTATAATGCATATTTGAAATGCGGACCACGCCCAACGGAACCCGCACTCCGTTCCCACTTACTCATCATATTAGGCCAGAAGGAGACATGCGGAGGCCCATTGAGGCAGGACAATTCCTGATTTTTATTTCTCAGACAAAATACCTTTCTCCGATTAGACATTTTCTTTGAGTTGGGCTCAGTTGAGCCGTTTTGGCAGTGGCGGTTCTATGTAGGAGTTGACCGCGGCTACCTGCCACTGGGATTGGTCTACTTGAACTTATTTACCAATTAATCAAATCAATTACAAATGTATTGATAGAAATATGTAAGTTTGATTTGACAAAATTTTCTTTCTCTTCGGCAATATTGGTAGGATCTGAATATATTCAAACCATTCATAATTTTAAACATTTATCAAGAAATGAAAATGTAGCGGAATATTGACAAAAAATATAGAAGTCTATTTTAAATCTAAATAAATGCCTTTCCCAACCTGGGACTGCAGGATTCAAGTTTCGGGGTAAACAGAATCCGTAATTTTCAAAATAGTTTCTCGCTTTGATTAGGATGTGTTGAGGATATGTAATATGTAGACATTGTGGCCTACTCGATACCACATCCTAGAACCGCCGCTTTTAGGTACGGGAGAAAAGGGGAATGTTGATGGAGAGACTAGATTTGAAATGCTTTCCCTCAAAGTATTCACAGATCTTTGGAATCCTTTTGTGGTTACGCCTCGTATCATTATATCCTGATTAGTACATTTGTAAAGCTCTACTTCCATCTCAAAATAGCTACCTTAGTGGAGGAGTGCTACTTGGAGCCCATGTCGAGCCAAACTCGGCCTTGGCTACACAAACATTCATGTGTCTGCTGTGTGCTTGGGGAGTTGGTTGAACGTGGAGCCAAAGACCAGGCCACTCACTCCCTCACTCAAAAGTATTTTTTCCCTTCTTTTCTTAAGGTATTAAGATAGGTAATTTTTTTGAATCACTTCCTATCATCCAACCATTCACTCATTCCCTTTCTCCAAAGACCTTAAGTTTATAGATGCATTTCCCAGCTCTCTCCACTCGCCTGTTACCGCCCAAGTCTCCTAACGGGCTCTGGTTGGGCTCAGGCTTGTTTACAGTTTCATTAGGCGGCTTCACGACCTGCTTCACCTCAGTCACTCACACTTTGATTAAGTTCGAAAAAGCGTTTTTAATTCTACGAAAATTGACACTTGGTTGTGATCAATCCAATACATAAAATTCTCTGATTTCTATAATTAACTGGTAAACCTCACGTGTTTGAAAATAGTACTCGTGTTGCGGAACCAAACCTAACGTAATTATTTTAGTTCTACGGAAATTGGGTTATCACAATTAGACGTGACTATTAATAACACTTCAATACATAAAATTCACTGTTTTGTCTTTAAATTACTAAGCAAAGCTGACACGCTTGAAATACCAATTTTTCACTGAATCTTTCACGATTTGAATTAACGAAACTCCGTAAATCAGTTCAAATGACACGATTTTGAAGGATAAGGTCAACAAAATACCTTAACAAAGCTCTTTTAATAAATCCCTGAACAAGATTACATTACATTTAGCATAAAATCATGCTTAAATAAATCAATTCTCAAATCCAAGCCAAAACTAGGCAGCGCTAAGCCAAAGGTCCGTCCCATGTTGTTTACAGGTATACTAACCAATGTATTGGTCACTGATCGGTATAGCCCTCTACAAATAGGATCTCGCTCTTTGCGAATATTCTAATCCGAATTACTTACTTTTTCCAATAACTAAATCAAACTATTTTTATAAATGGCAGTAAATTCGTGCTACGATTAGAATAATTTGAATTTTGGCCTGCGCGTGAACCGACGAAACTTGAACATTAATCGAGTGAGCAGAAAATCGGGTTGTTTCATTTCCTTCAAGTCCTTAATCAACTTAAAGAGAGATGTAGGTAAACCCGTTTGGAATTTGTAAGACTATTGCCTGGATGTGGCGATGAGCCCTAACACTTGAGCATAACTGGTTGAGTGGAGCGGAGAGAGCCGAATAGTGGAGCACATGTAATGAATTGAATGGCTAAAAGTGATTGTGGAAAAAGGGAGGGAAAATATTTTTTCTTCTCATTTTCGTAGAAAGTTCCTTTGTCGCATTAGTATGATTATTGTCTGTTTTCTCTCTTCCTTCTGCCGCTGGAGCCAAGCTTGGGCTAGGCTCGGGATATGATAGGCTTCGGAGCAACTGCCTCCAATGTGTCAGCCCGCTAAGCTCCTCCAGTCTCGGCTTGGCCAAAGAATGTGACGGAATTGGGCGGAACACAATGGAAATGCAGGATACAGAAGCACGCTCTCAGCCCATTTCTTTCAAATTGCCATATTATATGTTTTGTTGCTAGAGGATTATGAGGCTGGGCATAATACATTCTGTCACTCAGAAAGATTCTGGGATTGGGCTCTGACAATGACAGAGATGGGAAATGTTTATGAATTTCTACAGATCTTCGTACAGATGAATTGAGTTAAGATGGATTCTGTTCTTCGTTGCACTTAATTGACAACGGACAAACTACTTCAATTTTGGTTCATTACACAGCAAATTCAATAAAACCGATAGCTTTCAATGGGTTCAGTATTTTGATCGTTTGACTAGGATCCATTTGCCCTGTTTAACGCGAGCTAGTTTTACATTTTCATGTTCCCAATATTCAGCTTAATTTAGAATTTTGAACTAATGCTTTGCTTCACAATTCACAATACGAATGTGAAACTATTTTAATTCCACAAAAATTTCAAAAAATTATTTTATCCTTACAGTGGATATACTAAAATTTGGTAAAGTTTAGTGCAGTATGGCGCTACGATATAAAGAAAACATCAGTACGTGAGGCTTGAGCAGTGTATCGTGCCCGTTTTCCTTTTGTTATTCATAATTCCGCATCCCTGCTCCTAGACGTACGCACTGTCACAGTTTGGAGAAACGCATGGAAACGTGTCCAATGCTTGGCTGATCTCGAGTGAAATAGGGAAAAGGAAATGCAGTACTCCGGCATGGGTGCATTGTTTACCGGTTCGCCAGTTGTATTGCAACTAAAATCTTTTTCAAGTAATGAAATTGTAAATTCCAAAGACGTTCCCCGGGATTCGTGGAGATGAAGCTGGTGGATTGTAATATAGTGCATACAATGTGTTTGACAAACAAATATCCGAATCCAAAACAAGAAGGGTTGAGTAGCTTGGAGGCACAAGGCAGAACACTGGAAGTCCCTGAGCGTGGTTCTCTGGTGTAAGCTATTGAGGCAGCAGCCGACAAGCCTTTACGTCTTGGTAGATGCCAATAAGTTTTGTGAGGAAAGTGGAAATCCGTTCACTTGAGTCCTCTGAGAAAATTTCCTAGATTTTAGTGTCTTTTAATTTAATATAGGTGGCAAAGTTTTGTCGGGAAGGAAGCGGGTAGTTGGAAGTGAGGATCTACATTGAGCCCTAAATGACGCATCTCTCCAAATTGAAAACACAAAAGTTTTCCACCCTTTCTCCACTCAAGTCAGTGAGCCAAAGGCTGCTTTCTCCTTGTCGACTCATTTGAAAGGCTAACAAATTATGATTGATATTGACAAATCCATCTTCCCTAATAAAACTTGGAGTCGGTTCATTACCAAGCCTTTCTAGCCTCCAAATACTCGTATTAGCCCAAGTGGTATCCCAAGTCGGCGTCTGGCCTCAATACAGAGGGTTCTCTACCAATATTTGAACATAATATATTTGCTTATTCATTGGAGGGGTTCTGCCAAATTGCGGCCTTATCTGTAGTAGGCATTAAATTGTACATGTAATCGGCTTAAAAACAACAAAAAATAGAGGATTTACTTGGGAAATGAAAAAGACTAGCTGACCCCAAAAATTAAAGTCATCCTAAAAACTTTCTCCGTAGTGAAATGCATGCACAATAATTACAACGAATACTAGAAATCACGGGTTTATTAGCTCCTAACACCCACATGAATAAGTGAAAGTCTTCAAATAAGGCCACAGAGCCAATATACACCCTTCGGGAAAGTTAAAGATGAATATTGGTAAAAGCCAGGTATTTAAACAACAATGGAAACTATTTATAATTGATTCTTCTTCGTTAGGTTCACCACAAAGCTTCCACTGGGAATTATAATAATTGTGGTTAGGTTAAGCTTTTCCGAACAGCCAAAAACGTGGTTTTCGCTGGATGCATATCATGGGACTTGATGTTTACCAACTTTCTTCATGGGTGTTCTCGCCGGGTTGGGCCTGTTCCTTAATTCAAACTATCCAACTAATTGAATTAGCTTGTGAGGAAAATAGGAGATTAGGTTAGTTGAGCTGCTTGGGCGTGGGACGGATAGCCCGTGATTTGGTTGAGCGTCCTTCTGTGCCTCGCCCTCGTCCTCCAGCTTGACATGGAGTGTATAAGTAGATGTTCGACATCTTTTTGCCCATCGTCTCTTCCCAGATCCTTACTGGTATTGTCATTCAAGTGAAGTTCGGAGTGGCGACAGGGGTTTTCACAGATTGTGTGTGTCCTTTCAATCAAGTGTGTACGTGTTTGGGAGTTTGAAGGGAGTCAAGTGTGGTGAATCATTAGGACAGTAGTCGTGTTAGTGGAGCTGAGGTTCAGCCGAGCCCAATAGAAAGCCATCATTTCTCCGTCCGGCCAAAGGTTCCTATGGATGGGCTCCTGTGTGTGGCTGGAGAGAGCCCGCAATCTCCAACCTCACCTCGACTCCACATCCCTTCACCTCAACTGTCTCTCTGCGTGTTTGTCCATGTGCAATATGCGGATTGATAAACGCTTCCTTGCTTCCTTCCTGACGTGACCTGACTTTCTATCTCATTCCTGACCGACTTAACCTCTTTAGGCTCCATTTGGGATATTTTCCGGTTTTTTACTCTATTTTCTCTTCCTCCCCACATTTTCTCCTTTTATTTGGCAAACCATTTGACTTTTCAATTTGAGCATCCCTTCTTGTGCAGAGAACATAGAACAGAGGAGAGGAAGAGACAGAAGGATTTATTTGGGAACCTTTGCGAGGCACTTTTAGCATAAATAATGCTACTTGTTATGACTCAAGCTCTTTTGATTTCCAGACCAATCTTCTGTGGTAAAACCCATGTCAATTCATGGTTTCCTACCCGAGACTGACTACTACATGACCTATGAGGGCTCCACAACCTACCCCGGCTGCTGGGAGACGGTGACCTGGGTCATTTTCAACAAACCCGTCTATATTACCAAGCATATGGTAAGTCAATCCAACCACCTCTAGTACCAACAAAATCCACTACTTTTGAAAGTAAGGAGCATGGCCAACAGCTAACACTCAAAATAACTTTGGAGAAAGTTGCACTGTGAATACCATTAATATTTGCTACTTGGGATTAACTACTTTTCCACAAACAATTTCTATCCAGGGCGTACATTGCATATTTACAATCCAACCATCGCAACTTTCTCCTTGGTTCTTTACCGTGTGGGCCTTGTTCCTTACTTGGAACTAGGGGTCGAGCTCGGGTCGGGTATTTCGGGTTGGATCGGGTCGGGTACCCGTCTCGGTTCGGGTATTTCATTTTCTTAACCCGACCCGAAACTTTCGGGTCGGATCAGG